>VDFB02373551.1:0-85882 GCA_007258455.2 Sequoia sempervirens
GTTTCTTGGTAGTTTTCCACAGTTGTGGTAACTTGGCAACCATTGGAGAGTTTATATAGATCTCTTGTTTCTTGGTAGTTTTCCATTGGTGTGGTAACTTGGCAACCATCGGAGAGTTTATATAGATATCTTGTAGATAGGGAAGGGAGTGCATGTTGGAATTGCTCCCTAAACTATAATTTTGTAATAAAAGCAATTGATAATATAATTCTATAACCCTTGGTCTAAATCATTTATCGGTGTTAAATCTGTTTACTCTATAATAGATAGTCAATTGAGGAATCATTGGAATCTATTCAACAAAAAGAGGATGATCTCATGGAAGATTTGGTATATTTATGGGATATGTTTGTAAAAGGACACGTACATAAGGAAGCCAATCTGGAATAAGTTAGAAATTACTGAAGTAGATAGAATCCTTGATTGTCTCGCTAGACTTCTTGCATGACATTATATAATATTACAAGATTTGCATGCTGAACGAGATTGTGAGACACATAATCAAGTAAATCAACATTATGAGGACAAAAGCCAATGTGACGAAGAGGAATGAAGAATAGATTGGTGTTGTACTTACCAAAATTAATGCCTTTATACCCTAACAAAAATGGAAGTAGAGCACAAAATAGTCAAGGAGTTGAGAAAGAGGTCAAACAACCTCTAAGGTTTGTAGAACAAAGGGAGTGGAGGAGACGACTATGAGAAGTAACCAAAGAAACTCTATGTTAGAAATCTGAAATAGATATAATAACCCAAGGGACTTTTTAAGAGAAAATCAAAGTTACAAAAACTGGAAAAACATAAGAATGCAAACAAGGACTCCGAGAGATTATGAAATGTTGATGTGACAAAATTGCATTAAGATCTTCCAAGCTGAAAAGATATAATACAAATATGCATGAATAATGACTGCATGCATCAAGGTGCATGTATGCCAAAGTATGCAACAATGCAAGAGAATGAATGGATGCAACTACAAGCTAGGTAGTGAATTTATACAAAACTTAGGAGAGGAGGTAGGTGGCAAATCCAACCAATAGGAATCAACCACAAAAAGTGGAGATGGACCACCAAAAGTGGAGATGCCCACCAAAAGTGGAGGATGCCACCAAGAGTGGAATGTGTTCCACCCTTTAAGGAAGGTGACACCACATACTTATCTGCTTGTAATAAATTCCTTTATTATCCTAAGCAAACTTAATTAAGTGTAGGAAAAACATTGGACTAAGGTAAAATAAATTAACCCACTAGGAAAATAAAAACCTACACCAACACCCCCCTTTAAGCACAGCTTAGGAGGATACAAAATATTATGGGTCCCGACAAATGAAGCCATGTTAGGTACCCATTTACATATAAAATTCACCCCCCAAGAAGAAGAAGCCCCATTCCACAAAAAGGAAGTATGCCTCCCATAATAGAGAGAGAAATGAAGTGGAAGGACAAAGAAGCCCCTTAGAAGATCCAATGGTAGATGCTCGAAATTGGATGGAGAAGATAGTCCACGATCGTTGAACAACGTTCCTCCCCTTAGGAAGAAATAAAACCAAAGGTGTATGTGAGTTGTCTCCCCACTCCTGAAAGGAAATTGTAGGAAGAAAACTCAAGATGTATGAAGTCTCTGAAGTCGGCTCAAGTATCTCTATGTCGATGCTAAAGGCTCCCACAATCAAATCAAGCGTTCTAGGCCACACTGCTGAAAATGAAAACTCAGAATCTCCTAGAGACTGATGTAGAACACCATCCAAAGACTCAAGTATCTCCTTTGAAGATGTATCCTCCAAATGTTGATCCAAAGTATCCACACTCATGTCAAACTGTGATGAATGTGTTGGAATTTGTCATTGATGTCAATAAATCCATTTGTGGAAGAATGAAGATATGTCTTGTACAACAGTATCAATCATGGTTGAAGACCTAGGATGATATTGATGACTATTTCTCTATAAAAATAACATGTGGCATCACGGGAAAGTCAAACTCAGATTACCCATTATGAGGAGATGCTTGCTTGCGTAAATCAGCGTATATGAGAAAAGATGGTGAAAACAGTCAATTGCAAAGTACTGAACCTTGTTAAATGCAGATCATTAAAGAGCATAATCAGATCGCTAGTCTAATCAGATTGATATCCTTCAGAATAAACAAACTCTAACAAGATTTATGAAAGGATGCAACTTAAATTTGACACATATTATTCTTGAAATGGGACGATTTCAAATCTAGTTTATTAAACTAAATTAGTTTAATATGAAACTGTTGATTTAAGATAGCTTCGGTCAGATATAAATGATGATTACATTCATGCATCATCATCATTTATATTTAACCAAACTGTTCTTAAAATATAAAACCATCAAATAAGTTATTCGAATTTCAGATGATGATGATGATCGAAATTTGCAAATGGATAAATCGGAATTCATATTAGATGATTGCTGTTTGTTAAATACACACATCTTAGTCTATGGATAACACCGAATGGTTTCGGTTGTTAAGGGAGCCCGCGCGCTCAAGGGACACGTCCTCTCATGAGACGCGTCTCTCCTTGAGGCGTGTCTCCCACATATAAATGGGACTTCATTCCCTTATTTGCAAGACATCGAAATCTATAAATGTTCTGCAATCAGCACATTTGATACAAAAGAAATAAATCTGACTTAGAATTCTAGAACAGAATTTCAAACTTAGAATTTCCATAGGTTCTTTTAGGATACAATCTGATAAGATTTGATTAACATTTACATGGTATCAGAGCCAAGTTGAGTGAATCCAAATCAAATCTAGATATCAGATTACTTAGAAAAAATTCGTATTTTTGAAAAATCGAATTCACATCACATTCTTCATAATGTCAAGTGTGATCAGATTTGAAGATCGTCTTGAGGGAGCAAACAACTTCACTTCATGGAAATTCAGAATCATGATGATTCTCAAAGAAAATAAGTTAGACTCATTTGTGAGAGAAAACAAGAGGGAACCAGAGGATGATCCTGAGAAAACTCAATGGATTGAGAATAATGAAAAAGCCATGAAAATCTTAGTAGATGCAGTTAGGGACCACATAGTACCTATTCTAGCAAAACATGAAACTGCATATCTAATGTTCAAATCCCTTGAGAGCACCTATGAGATAAACAACACCAGTAGGACTCTTGCATTAAAGAGGCAAATCAACAATGTCCAAATAAACAAAGGAGAAACTATTAATGCATACTTCATGAGGATCATTGAACTAAGGGATCAATTATCTATAATTGGATATCAAATTGATAGCAAAGAGTTAACACTAATTGCACTAGGAGGCCTACCAAACTCATGGGAGTCATTTGTTCAAGGAATAAGTGCGAGATCTAAACTCCCCAAGTTTGATAGGCTAAGAACAGACTGCCTTCAAGAGGAAACAAGACTCTCAACAAAAGAAAACAAACAAAAATCCATAGATGAGGACATTCAAGTGCTCAACACATCATCTAATAAAAGGGGTAAGAAAAACTCTTATGGGAAAGGATCATTTAAGAGAAAGAGAAATTCCCATGGAAAAGGATCATTCAAGAAGAGGAAAGACATCTCTCAAGTACAATGTTTTAGATGTGATCAATATGGGCACTATGCAATGAAGTGCCCTGACAGATCAAAACAACAAGCATCATTTGCTAAAGTAGGAAAGTCAAATTCAGACCATGATTCTGAGAAATTTGTATTCTATTCAGCCTTATCAAGTCAAGTATCTAACAATATCAACAACTGGGTGATTGATAGTGGTTCTTCGAGGCACATCACAGGGTTTAGAGAACACTTAGACACTATGACTGAAGAGACTGATGAAGAAGTAACAATTGGGGATGATTCTGCACATCCAGTAAAAGGGGTTGGAACTTGCTCCATCACATTGAAATCTGGTCTCTCCCTTCAACTCACTGGAGTTTTATTCGTACCTGGAATAAAGAGGAATCTAATATCCATCTCTGCTCTTGAAGACAATGGATATAGGGTTACCTTTATGGATGGGAAAGTTCTGGCATGGCCTAAGAACTCAACTATAAAGAAAGCTCTAACCATAGGTGTAAGACAAGGTTATCTTTATAAACTATGCACTGAAGTCAAGCAAGCCCTTACCCTTGATACTTCTGATTCAAATGAAATTTGGCATAGAAGATTAGGACACCTTCATTTCCGTGCCCTACCTTCCGTAGAAAAACTTGTAACAGGATTACCTAAGTTAAAACCAACTCATGAAGGAACTTGTAAAGTTTGTGCCCAAGGAGAAGAGATTCAAACTAGAACCTTCCGGAAAGAAAGGGGTATTTATGGGATATAGTGAAACCTCCAAGGCCTATAGGATATTCATACCCGGGCAGAAACAAATTGAATTGAGCAGAGATGTCATCTTTGAAGAAGACATTGCATTCAAAAGGGCAAGAAGTTCTAGTGAGATAGAAAATTATTCCCCTAGGGTATTAGAAGTGGAACCTACTCCTGAGATTCAGAGGGAGTATCCTGAGGAAATGCCAAATGAACTTCAATCTACTTTAGATGAGAATGCAAATGACAACAACAAGAAGAGGCCACTTTGGGCTAGAAAGATGATCAAAGAAGCTGAGAATCATGCAACACCCAAAGGAACATTTAGGGAGAGTAAAAGACCCAAACGGTTCTCAAGCTATGTTGCTCTAATGAATGACATCATAAATTCAGAACCCACCAGTGTTTCAGAAGCCTTCAGACATCAAGTATGGAAGGACGCTATGACGGAAGAGTATCAGTCCATTCTAAAGAATGATGTATGGGATATAGTGCCTAGACCAAAAGAGAAATCTGTTGTCTCTTCTAAATGGCTCTTCAAAATCAACATGCTGCTGATGGTAGTATAGAAAAACATAAGGCACGTTTTGTGGCAAGAGGTTTTTCATAGAAGGAAGGCATTGATTATGAAGAAACATTTGCACCTGTTGCCCGTTACACATCTGTGAGAGCAGTGATAGCCATTGCAGCAGCTAAAGGTTGGAAGATCCATCAAATGGATGTGAAAACTGCCTTCCTAAATGGAACCATTGAGGAGGAAGTCTATCTAGAACAGCCTGAAGGTTTTGTGATACATAAACCTGACTCACATGTATGCAGACTAAAGAAAGCACTCTATGGACTTAAACAGGCACCCAGGGCCTGGTATGAAAGAATTGACAGTTACCTCTTGGGACTAGGATTCTCCAAGAATGATGCAAACCCAAATCTTTACTTTAAGGTAATCAAAGGTGATATGTTAATAATTATTTTATATGTTGATGACCTGCTGATAACAGGAGAAGATCACCTCATTGCTCAAGGAAAGAAGGATCTAACTTCAGAGTTTGACATGAAAGACTTGGGCATCTTACACTACTTCCTAGGTTTAGAAGTATGGCAGAAATCAGATGGCATCATACTAAACCAAGGGAAGTATACTATTGATATTCTGAAGAGATTTGGAATGTTGGATTGTAGACCCATGTCTACACCTATGGAAACCAACCTTCACAAACTAAAAGAAGCAGCAGCAGAATCTAAGTGTGCAGATACCACTCTATATAGACAAATGATTGGATCATTGATGTACCTGGTTAACACCAGACCTGATATTTGCTATGCAGTGAATGCTCTAAGCCAGTTCATGTGTGAGCCAAAGGAAATTCACCTTATGGCTGTGAAACATATATTGAGATATCTTCAAGGCACTATTGGATATGGTCTTCTTTACAAAAATAATCAACTAGATCTACATGGATACTCTGATTCAGATTGGGCTGGAAGTGTAACCGATCAGAAAAGCACATCAAGATGTTGCTTCAGTTTGGGATCGGCTATGATCTCTTGGATCTGCAGAAAACAGTCTTTAGTAGCTCAAAGCTCGACAGAAGCTGAATACATTGCAGCCTCTATGGGGGCAAGAGAAGCAGTATGGCTCTGGAAATTGCTTGTGGGACTCTTTGGTGAGCCCTTGAATCCTACTATCATTCATTGTGATAATCAGAGTTGCATCAAACTCTCTGTAAATCCAGTATTCCATGATAGATCTAAGCACATTGAGATCCCCTACCATTATGTAAGAGACATGGTAGAAAGGAATGTGATCCAGTTGGAGTATATTAGTACAAATGATCAAACAACAGACATTCTCACCAAACCTCTCTCCCGAATCAAGGTTGAACACTTCAGGAAGAAGCTTGGTATGATTGAAATGTAATTTGATATTATGTTTGAAATTCAAAATTGTTTAGAAGTTGTACTAATATATTTAAAGATGTTTAATGTGTAAACTCTTTTGTCATGTGTGTGACTCCATGACCTTATGGGCCCGCTCCCCCTGTGTACATTATTGAAAGGTGATGATCTTTCTAATAATGAACACTTGTATGTGACATTGTAAAGTGACGACTCTATAATGATGAGTTGAACTATCATGATGGATATCATGTGACTTGATATTTGTGGACATGTCATGATAGTATCTCTTGGACACTTTGATGGATATCATGGGACTTGATGTCATTTGAAGATCATTGTGATCCTTAAGAGATAATCATGGTGGATAACTATATATATCCGTGGATATGCCATGATTTATTATGGTAGACATCATGTGACTTGATGTCAATGCACATACCATAATGAAGATGTGATTATGAAGAATGTCATGTGACTTGACAATCTTGAGAAAACATATCATATCTTCGATATCACGTGTGAAGGTGATATCTCCACTTATTTGATTTGGAATATCTTCCCTAGCTAAGAGGGAGTGTTGATTTAAGATAGCTTCGGTCAGATATAAATGATGATTGCATTCATGCATCATCATCATTTATATTTAACCAAACTGTTCTTAAAATATAAAACCATCAAATAAGTTATTCGAATTTCAGATGATGATGATCGAAATTTGCAAATGGATAAATCGGAATTCATATTAGATGATTGTTGTTTGTTAAATACACACATCTTAGTCTATGGATAACACCGAATGGTTTTGGTTGTTAAGGGAGCCCGCGCGCTCAAGGGACACGTCCTCTCATGAGACGCATCTCTCCTTGAGGCGTGTCTCCCACATATAAATGGGACTTCATTCCCTTATTTGCAAGACATCGAAATCTATAAATGTTCTGCAATCAGCACATTTGATACAAAAGAAATAAATCTGACTTAGAATTCTAGAACAGAATTTCAAACTTAGAATTTCCATAGGTTCTTTTAGGATTCAATCTGATAAGATTTGATTAACATTTACAGAAACAATACAAACATTCATGAAAAGTGGTGCTGAAATAATACGTATCATTAAAAGGAGATGCAAGTCCTTCAAAAGACACAATTTATTCTTATTCAGATTAATGAAAGAAAAATAAACAAAAAGCTGCGATCCTCTAAAAGGTGTGACTCTATAAGATGATACGATTTTCTTTAATAAGACAAACAAATTAAAAAGTCAGAAAGGAGACAATTTAAGAAAAAACAAAAGTTGAATAAGACAAACAAGATTTGTCTTATATGCAAAAAGAAGGCCATGATGAGAAGGAAGTGCTTGTTCTTTAATAAAGAGAAATCACTTAAATAAAAAGTGCAGGGATCATTTTAAGAAAAATAAACAAAAGTCAAAAGGTGCGATTCCTTAAAAATATTAAAAGTCCAGAATTATCAAAGGGTGATTAAATAAAAAGCATATGAAGCGCTCCATTGAAGGGATGGAACAAAATTTCAAAGGGTACGATTTGTTCCTATAATACAAATTTAGACTTTGATGAAATGGTGCGATTATGAGATAAACTAAATCAGATTTTCTAAACAGTGCAAAGGCAGATTTTGAATGAAGCAATCTTTCACAAGAGGTTGCAATGATTGATCAGCATATGTATATGTAATTCATTTCAGTTTTGCAAATGTAGTTGTTGTCTAATGGAATAAAAAGGCCATATCATCTAGAAGGCAGAGGAAGCAATCAGGATTATGGATTTTAATGAATATCATCTGTGATTGGAGAGTGTTGGAGTAAGGAAAGTGTAGGGCAGAGTTTAATGAAGTATATTTCAGACTTATTCTGAAATATACATGCAGCATGTGAGAAAAGTTAAAAAGGCAGAATTGTGAAGTGGAGCAGATAAAAGTGAATTGAATATATCTATAGAGAAGATTATGACAGACTTGTAAGAAGAGCAAATTTGGGAGAATTTATGGCAGTCTTGTGAATAACAGTGATTGCAGATTTTTGAGTGAAAAAGTGAATTCATCATATGCTATATCTCTCAAGAAAGATAAATTCAAGAGGAAGAGTGTTTGAGCAGAATTGTCCATCATCCGTTGAAGAAGCAACATCAAAGGTGGAACATTATTCTTCAAGTCATTATTCTTGCTAAGTTGGTGCTTGGCAAGTGGGGGTTGGAGCCTCCGGTAGGTTGGTGCCTACGAACATTATGGGTTGGTGCTCCTTGTAGGTTGGTGCCTACTAAAACAGAATTAGGGGTTGGTGCTCCTTGTAGGTTGGTGCCTACTAAAATAGAATTAGGGGTTGATGCTCTTTGAAGGTTTGTGCCTACTAAATCAGAATTAAGGGTTGGTGCTCTTTGTAGGTTGGTGCCTACTAAACTACAAATTGGTGATTTAAGTAGGTTGGTGCCTACGTTCATTGTAAAAGTTTATTTAATTCATAAAGTACATTATTTGTACTGTGGTTTTATCCCGTAAGGATTTCCACATAAAATCTTGCTGTCAACTCGTTCATATTGAGATATTCTTGCATAGTTGATTTGTGTTAGAGTTTGAAGTTGATAAAGTTTGTAAAGGGTAAAAGTTGGTTGATATACTGATTCACCCACCCCTCTCTCCCGCCACCCCCGCCTCTCAGTATATCTTTGTGCTCTTCAGAATGATCATGTAGAGATTGAACAAGAGGGTTAAAGTGTTCCCTCACAACAACTGGAGAAGAATCAACTTTATCAATGAGAAGATGAATATCATCAATAGTGTTTCCCAAATCTGCAATATGTGTCTCCATAAACAAGTCTGAAATACCTGTCAAGAGATCATCCCAAGCTGAATCTAAAAGACAATGAATGTCCTGTTGCAAAGAATCACTGGAAACTTTCGAAGAAGCAACACTAGAATCTGAAGTAGCAATAGTAGATGGTGATAGGGTATCAACAAATTGATCATCCACACAAGATGGGGAAACACAAGTCTCAATATCATCCACAATGGTCTGATTCTCCAAGGAAACAT
This sequence comes from Sequoia sempervirens, assembly GCA_007258455.2. NCBI lineage: Eukaryota > Viridiplantae > Streptophyta > Pinopsida > Cupressales > Cupressaceae > Sequoia > Sequoia sempervirens. Next base: position 9,250 of record VDFB02373551.1, read on the forward strand.
CACTTTCAAATGAAGATCCAGTGTCTCCATACAACTGTTGAATGATGGTCCAAGCAGTGAAAGGGCACTCGGTGTGCTCTACATGATGTAGAATATCCTTAGAAATAGTAAGGCATTAGTCCATAGACCATGTCATTATTGTTAAACCATGCATTCTTCTGATTATAGTCACTTGGCTCAGGAACATGTCCAAGGAGATAGGGTAGTAGATCTTGCTCAAGGCAATGATTCTTTATCCCTTGTTTCCAAAGATAAATAGTTCACTGAAGTTAGTTTGATAACAGAAGGATGGAAATAATTTTAAGAGACATGCTTAATGCCCCCATAAATGGAACTTTATCTTCGTTTGTGATTACAAATTGTTTGTATAATCCCGCAAGATTGATACAAAAAAATAACTTCAAGTGAATGCAAAAAAATGACATCAAGAGACACCTCCCCTTTCCACTAGTCTCAGAAATCACCCCCCCAAGATATTACAATGTTGGCACTTTATGATTAGTGCATTTACAAAGCCTTTTCCAAGATACAATGCTCAATAGCCCCACAATGACCAAAATTATAAATTTTGATACATAATGAATCAAAGATAAAACCTAGAAAAAATAGCTCTGTAGTTGTGTAGTTCTCTTCAATACCTTTCCAACAGCTATTCATTTCTAAAAAATGGACCTCTAAGGTGAAAGTTATGGCCTATTGAAGAAAAAAACAACAAATTCAACCTGTGATATTTGGTAGAAAATGGAAAAATTTCTTTTCAAAACCTTTGTATATGAAAGTGCTCATCTCCAACATTCCAACGATATCTTGCTTGCAAAAAGCGGACACCGTGGTGAAAAGTTATGAATTTTTGAAAAACAGGCTGAATTTGCCCTATAGTGATGACCCCCTAGCAATAGAAAAATTTGCCAAAAATCAAATTCTTCTAAAATAGACAAATTTATATGAGAATAGGGGTTTTTGGGCCTTTTGAACGCAATGGCCAGGTCCGTTTGGGCCAAAAATGCTACAATAAAAAGCTGCTCACGGATCTGAGTTTCAAACCCCCGTTTGCAACTTTGTCAAATGATCTCCAATTTGGATGAAACAAAAGCCAAATCTGACTTTCTTGAGACTTTTGGATGCGTTGGAACAATAAAAAATGCTACCAATATAACCGGAAATGCTGCAATCACCCGGATCTCACAAAACATATATGCAATATGAAGAGGTTATTAGATCATTGCAAATCCTTTATGATTCTCCAGATCGTTTAAAATGCAAAAGAAGAGCATACGAGAATTTTCAAGATATTTACAAGAAACTCAATCTCTCAATCAGGAATCTATGAGCTTAGATTTCTCAAAACAAAAATTTTGATACCATGTTAGAAATCTGAAATAGATTGAATAACCCAAGAAACTTTTTAAGAGAAAATCAAAGTTACATAAATTGGAAAAACATAAGAATGCAAACTAGGACTCTTGAGAGATTATGTAATGTCGATGTGACAAAATTGTATTAAGATCTTCCAAGCTGAAAAGATACAATGCAAATATGCATGAATAATGACTGCATGCATCAAGGTGCATGTATGCCAAAGTATGCAACAACGCAAGAGAATGAATGGATGCAAATACAAGCTAGGTAGTGAGTTTATATAGAACTTAGGAGAGGAGGTAGGTGGAAAACCCAACCAATAGGAATCAACCACAAAAAGTGGAGATGCCGACCAAAAGTGGAAAGTATGGACCACCAAAAGTAGAGGATGCCACCAAGAGTGGAATGTGTTCCACCCTTTAAGGAAGGTGACACCCCATACTTATCTCCTAATAATAAAATCACTTTATTATCCTAAGCAAGCATAATTAAGTGTAGGAAAAACCTAGGACTAAGGGAAAATAAATTAACCCATTAGGAAAATAAAAACCTACACCAACACTCTAGAGGTACAAATCCAAATTTGAAGTGTGAGTTGTAGTCCTAGTTGGGAAAACAAATATCAACACATTTCAACTATAAATAATCACACGAAGGAATTGTGGGAGGAAATAGCAAGACAACTTCCATTAGCAAATGAAGACTTGGTTGATCTTTCGTACCAAGTTGAAAAGTCAATACTACCCCCTTTAGAAATTGAGGTTGAGGTTGAGGTTGAAAGACTCCTTCATGAACAGAGAAAGGGAAGTGTACGAGAGCAACCTTTGATGCATAAGAGAGTTGTCAATCGAAGGAGAAGAAATTGAGCTAAAAACCCTACGACTAAAGGTTATAAAAGAAAGTCTAGAGAACCTAAAGGCAAAACAAGTGCGCATAATGCTGAAGTTGTGGGAAGAGTAGAGGATTCTCATGTGGCCGAGAGTGTGAGGTACATTGGAATGCTCAAATCAGAACTCCTTGACGAGTAGGTTCTAGTCACTAGGTTTGCATTAGAACTAAACCATGGTGACTCGATCATCAAGCTCAAGTTTACATGCATTGGATCAGAGGACCCCATAAGGCACCATAAAACCTATGAGATGATTTGGACAACAAAAGGCCAAGATGATATAGCATATTGGCTACAGTCTTTTCCAACCACATTAGGAGGTAAAGCCATTGATTGGTATGCAACAATTGAAACAACCTCTCGAAATACGTGGGAGAGATTAAAGAAGGCCTTTTAAAAATTCAAGCTATTGTGAGACAACAATGAAACCACATAATAAATCTTTAATTCAAAATAAGGTAAACAAGAAAATATAGAGCTTATAATCATAGGCTCAAAGAATTGCTGATAAAAATAGGAAAGGTACCTTTTGACAGTCTAAAGAAATGACGGCTTATTGAAGGCTTTATTCCTTCACTAAGGAAAAAATTGAAAGTTGTACCATCCTCATCCTACACAAAAGTGTATAATAGGGCGAAGGATATAGAAAATGGAGATATAATGTCCTCTTGGGGCAAAAAAAAGTCGATGAAGATGATAGTTTTTAAGGGCATAGCAAGAGTGAATTAGGAGCAATACAAAAAGTGAGGGATATTTTTCAGACAAACAATCAAACAAAACGAATTCTAGTGCATTGATTGCAAAAGTGAAGATCACATCAAAACCAACTATCCCAAAAAATTGTTTTGTGACATTTGTTAGGTTTACACAAGGGGAGTAATCCACCTCTCCCATTACACCGCTGAAGTCAAAGAACAACAATAATGCATCCCCAAGCGGCTATTGAAATCAAAGAGATAGTAACAATAGATTGAATAATAATCATGGAGGATTATAGAAGATGAGTATAATATTATTCCAAGGGATGGCCTAACAATGCAAGCAATGCAATGAATAGGGATATTTTAGAAGAGACTACTTGCACAATCGAAACAAATTGGGATTATTGTGCCAATGTTGTACACTTGAGGATCACGAGGACACCAAATGTCTAAAGCAAAAGATGAGCATTGGCATGATTGATGTAGGGATACATATTGAAGTATTGGTTGTTATTCGAGCCGAAGCCAAGAAAACAATGCACCGAGACCCACTTACAAAAGAAGACACTTCGTGAGGCAAGAGAAGAAATAAAGAAAGTGATGACAAAGGAATGATAGCGTTCCAATGAACATGCAAGTACGTATATGGATAAGGTGGAGTTAGATAATAATATTGCACAAGTACTCCAAATTACCAAATTAGTCAAGATGACAGATTTATTACAAAACATCCTAGAACTTAAGACTCCAATTGCACAGTGGCGTTAGAGATTGAAGACTTAATAATAGAGCCTCTAGTACGTAGTGATCAAATGATAGATCTTATGTTGTTGATAGTTAACTTGGCAAAGAAACTAGTAGCAATGCATGCAAAGATACTTGGAAAGAATCTTACTAAGACAATCATCAATGGAGGTTAAGAGTAATTGTGTTTCTTGAAAATACTTGGAAGGGTCTGGTAAAACTAGCCATTTAGCCTCCAAATTTTCAATTGGGAGGCATTGATCAATGAGGGATCAAGGTAGTAGGTGTTCTAATGGGCCAAAAGGTATTGATTGGAACCTAATCATATTTAGTTAAAATTTGTAATTTGTTTGTATAAGAAACCATTTGTTGCACAGTTGGGTCAAGGGCCATAGATGTGAATGAAGCCGACCACAATTGGAAAGAGAATACACTCTCCATTGAGAATAAAGGCAAAAAATATATAATGTAAGGAACCAGACAATAAGTGAGCAATTGTCTTGATATGATTCATCAAATTTAGACTCAAGAGAAGGGTAGTTAGAGAAGGAAGATGGTCCTATGGAACTAAATGCTAAGGTTATCTTAGACTTGCAACGGAGTTTTGAAAATTAAAAAAGCTCCTTGAATGGGTTGTTCCTGTGGAAAATTGAAGACTATGAAGTATTCCAGCCTGAATGTAATATGGTCCAAGTAATGGAGTGATTGGGGAGAATGCGCAAGGTGATGATAGTAGAGGAAAAAGCGTGAAAGGAGACCATTTGACACCATCAAATTTTACATTTCCTTTTGAATCTATGGAATTCAAGTTAGAAAATGTGAAATTGGATGATACACCAACTTACCAATTTGAAAGAGATAAAGATATGAAATATCAAGAACCTACAACCATAAAAGTGAACTTGTTGCAAAGGTAATGATGGTTGGAGATAAGTGGAATCGTGTGTTGAAAGCAATAACATTCAATTTTTTTTTGGAATACAAAGGTGGCTTTGCTTGAACATATAAAGATTTAAAATGAGTAGCACCAAAATTGTGTGTCCATAGAATTCTTTTTGTACCTAGAGCACAATCATTATGGAAAATACCATATAGGATGAATTGGAACCACACAACTAAAGTCCAAGAAAAAATCAAGAAAATATTGGAAGTGGGAAATATTTTGAAAGTAAAGACAAATTATTAATCATCATCACCTCTTTAAAGGAGTCAAAACAAATCATGATATACATAGAATTTGAAGACTCAATGTGTTCACAATCAAAGCTCTATTTCCTATTCCATTCACAAATTCTATCCTTGAAGAAGTAGCAAGACATGAAATCTATTTGTTTATGGATGGATTTTCTGGTTACAACTAGATAAGTATAGTAGAAGATAAGAGATGCTTATAACAGGATGCCATTCTGTCTATGGGATGATCTTGCTACATTCCAAATGCTTATTTTGCATATCTTTGACAAGATGTCTACTAGGAGCTTCAAAGCATTCCTTGATGATCGAAGTGTCGGTTCATGGCTCCATAGGGGAAGCTTCTTGGGCACATTATGTGTAGTTTTGGAGTAAAGATTGACCCTGACAAAGTAAAGAGTTGTAGAAATGGAAGCCCAAGGGATGTCACATGAATAAGATCATTCTTGGGCCATGTGGGCCACTATCTTCAATTTGTTAAAAGCTTTTCTCGATTTTTACACCCACTCGATAAGGAAAGGAGTATTGTTCCTATGGTTGAAAGGACAAGATCATACTTTTAATGAGTTGAAAGTACGACTATCAGTTCTCCTATCTTGGCTTATCCAAATTGGGATGAAGAATTTATGTTAACATTGATGCTTCTAACTTTTCCATTGGAGCTACCTTGGCCTTGATTGTCCAATTTTCTTTTCAAGTAGATTGTTATCAAATGCACAACATAACTATAGTACTATGGAGAGGGAGGTTGTTGGCACAGTATATGTAGTACAAAAGTTTTGACACTACTTACTAAATCATTTACCTTTTATGTAGATCATCAAGCATTAATGTATTTTGTAAACAAGCCAATCATCCAAAGTTGGGTAAGTAGTTGGTTATTATTACTTAAAGAGTATGTTTAAAATCATTATGGCTAGGGACGAGTCATGTTATTATAGATCAACTTTTGAAGATAAAGTCAGGAAAACCTACTAATAAAGCTTATATCCGTCATTCAAAAATCGTGTGGGATTGAGGGTATGATTGGGAAGAATAACTATCAACAATACTATGGGCTTACAAAGTGGCATTCAAAGTAATTATTGGGACCACACATATTGGTGTATGATGTACTTACTGCCTATTTGATAAATGAAGAATACACTACTTATTTGGCACACACCCTTCTAATTATTGTATGGGCAAGTAGCAATGGTTCCTATGGAATACATTCTACCAAGACTGAAAATTGTTATGGAAAATTGATTAGGAGAGGATGATGTAGTTGATGATATATAAAGAAATAAATAAATAAAATTGTATTCAGAAAAAAGTATTTAATATATTTAATCAGGAATTAGTCCTCGACATTGGTTAGTTGTATTGGATAGTTGTTGACGGTTGGTGTCCTCAATCAACATCGACCAACTATATATTTCATGTTTCATTTGTAGTCGGGGACCACACATATGGTGTATGATGCACTTACTGCCTATTTGATAAATGAAAATACACTACATATTTTCTGCATGTGCATTGTTGACTAATTGATATGGTTATTATTACTATTATATATTCTCGTTTACTTTGTGTTAATCAGTCAAGTAACATTTACGAGTAAACATTTGGTGTGGTTGCTAATACGAACTTTGGTGATACACAAAACATAGACGGGAGTCATGGCGCTGTAATGAGTAAGCCAGTCCAAGAGCTGATGCAAGCAAATGAGGAAAGAGAAGACACGTTGAAAAAAGACCTCATAAATTTGTGGAATATCTCACTCAAGGAACACATACATAGGGAAGCTCTCAGTTGAGAGGTCCCGTGGGCTGCCATCTGGGACAACTTGACTGTCAATCCGGAGGCCGATCGTCTTCTCAACAGACTGTCGAGATTGATAGCACGACACTATATCATACTACAAGACCTTCGTGTTGAGGAAGATAGGGAACAACGAAGGCAACAAATACTGCAAAGGTATGAAGAACAAAACAGAAGAGAGGAGGAAGAGCGTGACACTGATCAGCGACGTACATCAAAGAATTGATGGCATTAACCTTAAACAAAAATAGGAAAATAAAACAAAGCGGTCAAGAATCAATCGACCATAAAGTAAGAAGATCCTTAAGGATAAAAGAACAAATAGAATGACGATGACGATTGAAGGGTGAAGTTGAGGAAGGAAAAGGATTTCTAAGAGAAAGTCCAAGCCCACCCAAGAACAAAAGTTGAAGCCAAAGTGCAAGTAGAAGTCGTAGTCGGGAGAGAAAAAGAACTTCTAGAACAAGAGAACGTGCAAGGGGAGATTAGATTGAAATAGACACCTACCACTTCCCGACGACGAGACACAAATTGATCTCACCGACTAAATTATAGAACTGTCCATACCGTCATCATCGGACGAAGGGGAAAGTGAGGAGAACATTGCCAGGGAACCATCAGACGAAGAAGGGTCATTGTTAGGTGATAAAGAAGGCTCACCATCAGGCGAATGGAGAGGCAAGAAGAAAACCGCCAACCCGACTGTCAAAGAACAAATCATACAAATTGAATCGGCTGAAGGGGAAGGCCATAGGTAATTATCGACGACCTGACAAAGACCATTCGCCAGATTGAACATTGGACATTGACGAAGGTTTCAAACATCAGAAAAATATTGGCATTTTGTGAGTGGGTTTGAAATTTATTGTAATTCTGAAAAATATTGTTTCCAGCATTTGCAATTGAATTGAATCAGCTTTTGAGGGTTTCAAATTTGGTGTTAGATGTGATATAATGCTTTCATAACTATATCAGTCATAAACCAACGACTATATCTGATTATATTTGATCTGTGTCAACTATGATGCACATGAAGTTGTATTTCTACATTTGAAGGTTGACAATAAGTTTCCAGCCGTGTGTTTCCATTTTTAGTTTGTTGTTTTGGTTTTTGTTTATTTGCAAAAATTAGAAAAATACGAAAAAAAGAACTCTGCAAAAAATCTAAAAAGGGGACATTATACAGTACTAGTAGAAAATATGAATAAGAGAGAGCAGAAGAGAATGTTGGCCATGGCCAAAAACAAGAAGCGACAAAAGCTAAATCAAGGGACTTGGATGGATTATGTGTGCTTCCAATGATAAATACTTTAGGAGAATGTTGGAAATGGCCAAAAACTATAAGCTATCGAAGCTCCATCAAGGAATTTGTATGGACTAGGTGCTATTCCAATGAGAAGTACTTTAACAAACACAACTTATTCTAGAGGCAAATAAGGATTTTTTAAAATTAGTGTTGCAGACGAAACAAAAGCTTCCAATTTTCTCTTCTAATCCACATAAAAGATTATGTGGCCAAGCTTTTGGCACACTTAATTTTGATGCAACAACAGATCAGATGGTAGTTGACACCACCAATAGCTATAGAGATGGGTTTTCCTCAAGTTTGGAAAGCATGACATAAGCTAATTGAGCTTAATAATTTTTATTGTAAGAAGTTGCTGGAGGAAAATGCTTGATTTGGAATTGTAAAGAGAACCATTAAAAAATTGCATTGACTAAGGATGTTTTGCATGTGTCCATATGCATGCATGACATTTGAGATGTTCTCTATGTGCGAAGAACAAGAAAAGTGTTTGCTCATGTGAGCATTAGGACTGACCTTACAAAGCTGCTTTCGAAAAGTTCACAACAGACAGTCTTTCTAGCTTGATGGGGATATTTGAATCAATTTGACCCATAGCCCAACAACTGAAAGAAATCTTAAATTACACGTCTCTTCAAGAAGATGTGCATTTGGACTGACCTTACTCATTTTAACAGATTCAAACTAGAGTTAGGACATTGTGGTGGTCACTTGCAGAATGGTGCAAGGGGGGGCTCAATGAGTAACTGGATACCAAAGTATGCTTGAATGTTTTTGTGCCCTTTGATGGAAATATGAGATTTTGATAACTCAAATAAGAGAATTTATATATTGAGAAGAACCAAGGAAGCACCTGACAAGTGTGTTTTATAGCATGTAGCTAGAGTATGAGCTCCTCATATTTTTTAAAGAAGAAATATTGTCTTAAGGGATTATCTTAGCATGTTTTTTGTGTGCCCTTTGATGGAAATAAGAGATTTTGATAACTCAAATAAGACAATTTATATATTGAAAAGAACCAAGGAAGCACCTGACAAGTGTGTTTTATAGCATGTAGCTAGAGAACGAGCTCCTCATATTTTTTAAAGAAGAAATATTGTCTTAAGGGATTATCTTATGTTGGTCTTGTTCCCCATTCAGACAAAATGTTGGGTAAGTGATTCATCTAAACATTACTACTACTATTACTACTACTACTCTCTCTCACTCACACACACACATACAAAGGGTTGGGTAAGTGAACTATTTAAAAAAATTCTCTAAAGGTATAAATAGGAGATCAGAATGGGAGAGCAGGATCTTTGATTATTGATCAGAATTTGTTTTTTTGAACATGAACTGAATGGAGGTGAATGCTATGGAAGTTTTTATTTGTTGTGGTGTCCAGAGTTTGAGACCTTATCTGATGTACTCTTGAGTCCCATTGACCTGCTTTTGGTCATATGTATACATTAATATAATTTCTTTCTTCCTTTTTTTCTGTCTGCCTTATTTCTTTAAAGAATAATTAGAAGGGAATCATGCTAATTGTTTAGAGTTTTTATTTATTTCAGTTACATAATTTATTGTGGAATTAATCTCTTCTTTTGAATGTTAGATTCCTGTCATTCTAGGAGTACTTATGCTATTGCTCAATTGAATTTTCTGTTTCTTTTCTGTAAAATTAGAGATAATCTTTTTGCTTTCAAAATGACATCTACTTACACAAATTTATTTGCATTCTGTGTATGCCAGTACATAGGAACCCATCATTGTACAATTCTGTCACAGTTAGGTAGGAGGGAGCCTCCTTTGCAAAGAGTCCTTCACACTGTCCCTAGTGAATTTGTCATCCATACAAATTTTAGGGATAACAAAGCTAAAGCTAAACTCTGTAAAATGAATTACAATTGGCAGATGGAATTACCCTAAGGCAAGGTGCTATTGGGTGTATTAATGGATTGAGAAATTATTCTACCTATACATTGCAAGCAGCATATGTGTAGAAATGACCCCTGCAAAGTTAAAATGATTTATTCTCTGATTCAAGTCAATTTACCTATTCCTAGAACATGCTATCGATGCAGATTGTGTTGACCTTTATTTTCCAACTTAGCTCCTGCTAGCAGTTATTATCTCCTTGGTTAATTTTTTTTAATTTGTTTTTATATAATGAAAGATATTGATCTTTTCTCGAGGATGAGAGGTGGTCTAGTAAATGGAAACATGAAGCAAGGCACGAGCACTGGAAATTGTTTTATCTTGATGGATAAAATGCTTTCGTGACACATAAATTTATCAGACCTGTAAGTTTTGCATGTGAACTCTGGAAGTTGCAGCACTTTTACTAGAAAGTATAGATTTAATTGCATGGTTTCTTTTTTATCAAGCAGTAGAAAATGTAGCTTCTAAGGTTCTCCTTGTGCAATATGAAGGAAGTCTTTTGAACATTAGAATATTCTAGAAAAGCTGTAAAGTTGTAAACATCTAGTTGCTTTAAATGACATAACTATAGCACTATTTTGAAATTGTCAAATAATTACATTAAGGTATGATAGAATGTAAGTGCTAACTCTAGATAGTCTTTAATGCACATGTTTTATGCTGATCGTAACTTGTTGGTTGATTTTGGCAATACACAGTGTTGTCTTTCTTAGTTGTAATTGAAAAGATGTGCAGGACAAATCTTGTTGCATCATTTGGACTGTAAAATTTAGTGTAGCAAATGATTTTATTTATTTGCTGTGTACAGGCTGGCACACATGCTTTGGCAGACATTTCTGGAGTGGAGAGGTCTCAAAGCACTTTATTACTGAATGAGCAAGCAGAATCATGCCTTCGTAACCTAATATACACAGCAGCTGAAAATAGTTCAAAGCGGTCTCCATCTGTATGTGTTGCTCTAATTTTATGTGTTATATAATTTTATTTTTGGCTATGTCTAGATTCCTTTCTTCTAGCCTTTATTTTTATTAAGCTTTTGCTGAAAGGAAATTTAAATAAAGATTCGCCTTATTCCTATTATTCCTTCTTTATCTATGTGCCTTTTGATAGTCAAATGATGAAAACGAAACATATAGACCACAAAGCATGTTGGATTTGTGCATTGTTTCTCCAAATATTTCGGACAGGGGTATGGGGTGATACGTGTCTAAGATGGCATAAGTTTAACACAAACTCTAATTCCATTCTATGTGCTTACAACACTTTTATAAGCTCTCAAGGGACAGTTTTAAAGGAAAAAACAAATATATTATTCCTAATAAAGGTCTACTTTAAAGAAACTCTATCCGTATCTATCGAAAAGAGGAAATTAAACAAATTTTAAAGCAATCTAATCCTAAAACAAATAATTACATACAAAGGCCTAAAAATAGTCTCATCTCTATCCTTTCTAATAGATAAGAACTTTTGCCACTTAAGATACTTTCAAAATCTAAAGTAACTTTGACTTGCAAGCTTTGATAAATCTTTCGAAGTCCACGAAATATGGAAATTTTCTTTTATAGCTTGTGAAAATTGTTGAACCCAATTCATGGATATGAATTTAATGGTTGCCTCTAAAAACCAAATTTCTTGAAAAAATATCTTGCTAAAAATTTAACCACTCTAATGAGAGCTCCCTTTGCTTCAATAGGCTGCTAGTTCATCTTCATCTGGATGGAATTGGAGTACATACTCCTTCATCCACACAGTGAAGCACAACCAATTGACATCAAGTAAACTAGAGCAACCAATTTATGTGCATTCCAACTTGCATTGTCCTACTTACAGAATGATGATTACAAGGAAGGGGCAATAACATTGTGGAATATAGAACTAGAGCAAACTGACTTGGATCTTTCTTTTGTTTGCACAATTTTTAGTTTTTGAGGAGTTGAGTAGTCAGCATACTTTTAGTCTGAGAAGTAGTGGGGTTCTATTTGGTTCTTCTAATCTACTTGCATCATCTGTTGATTTTTATGATTAGATTTAAAGCACAGAAATTAATTAAAAAACACACACAATGACACAGCAGATATCCTGGGAAAACCCTCCACTTGAGGGAGAAAAACCCAGCAACAATATATCACTTATATATTGAAATGTCAACAAAATTGTCTCCTTTACAAAAGCCGATATGAAGGCCCAATAAAAGGCACCACAAACTGATGCAAACACAATAACACAATGATGTAATTCATTGATGATAAGACTCAGCCTTCTAATGATATCGAACTTCCTTGAGAAGAACTCGCACTTGAAGGAGAATGAACTAGGATGAATTCTGAATACTTGAATGATCGAATGACACCTTCCTTATATACAATTCGAATGAGGAGACTTTAATAGATGCGTCCTTTCAAGTATGATGTCAGCCTTCATGAAGTGTGACGAATTTCCAATATAATTGCCGATTAGAGATGGGTCAGCCTCAATAAACAAATATTAAATATCATATAGTGAAAGGCATGTCTCTTCAAACGTCTCAAGTCAGCCAAGATAAAGAATATAATAAATACTAAGTTACCGGTTCGGGTTCGGGGACGGGTTCGGGTACGAGAACCCGGTACGTGGGTACGGGCAAAATTTTTTTAGGGGTTTGGGTACGTATGGGTACGTGTGTATATATATATTAATAATTTAATATATTATAAATCTATATATGTATTATATATACAAAAAAATAAGAGAAATATAGAGAATTGTAAAACTAAATCATTTCATAGTATAATACTTGATCATTGATCAATGCCAAATGCCAAAGATAAATATTAAATGCCAATTCTAACAGATCTTGCCAACAAGTTTTCCAGGTCTCAGGTCTCTTAACCAAAGGTATTTTTAGAAAAAAGATATTACATTTTGAATATTTGATTCTCAGCATTCTTTGTTTTTCATGGTTCTCCAAATTTCTATATTTATTTGAACTTCCTGAAAATTTTGTCAAATTATCATTTTTGGAATTGGTATTTAAGGGTCATTTAACCTAGTTCTTCTCTATTGCACTACTTATTCTGTCAAAATTCAAGGTTACTTATAGGCATTAACATGATCTGTCTCACTCTTTATTTCTGATTTTTTTAACTAATCAGATATATGCTGTTTCATCTATCCCTGTCAATATGCCACTAGATTCACCTCTAATGAGCCTAGAGATTCTCTTGTTATTCAGAATTTTTAGGTGAGCTTCTGCTTTGGATTTGAATGCAGAACTTTTGCACTTGACCGGATTAGAACAACATCCACAGAAATCTTCAAACCAGGGCTGCTTCAGCTTGAATGCTCCTCCTCTTCTGTTTATGCTAAAAACAGAGCTTCTGTGCAGCTCTTAGCAAATTAGAATTCCTGTATTCATTCACCCTCTGTGTTATACATCACAAAAGACTACTTCTGTGCAAAGCCACTAGCCTCATACTACCACTCCAAACTTTTTGTGCAAACCAAGATTAATCTACCGCTCACAAAAGACTACTTCTGTGCAAAGCCACTAGCCATTTTAGGGTTAGGGGGAAATTTTTTTTAAAAAAAATGTTTTTTAATCATGTTTGGGCCCATTTTTTTTTGACTTGGCCCATGGGTTCGCCTGGGTTCGTGGTGCTGCAGGCGTGCCCCGGCGTGTGCCCGCGCCGCACGCGTGCGTACCCACACGAACGGGAACCCGAACCGGGTGCGTCCGGGGTTGAGGCCTGTGGGAATCTGGTAACATAGAATAAATACAATTCAAATAGCCGTTAGGCTACATTTGAATTGACTCCAATCGCGGATCTGGAAGAAGCAGCCCAACGCTACTAATAACATCAGCACTCTGTAATTTCCCCATTTTTTACACTACACTTTTCAGTGATTGATGGCCTATCCCCGGTGTGCTGTCGGCTAGTCAGTGGCAGAATTAGGGTTTCTGGCTATTTGGTGGGTTCTTTTGAAGATTCAGGGGTTTGCATGTTGGAGTTTGGCTGTTTAGATTATGGATTCCTTCTGGGTTTTCAGAGAGCTTCGCAGAGGTATGACATGCAACTGCGTCGGGCAACCTTTCTGGACTTACTATTTTTAGTAAGTTATGACGGCTACATCTAGGAGTTTGGGATTGCGGATTGCGGATTCTTTCTGGGTTTTCAGAAAGCTTCACAATGGTATCGCATGCACTTTGATCCGAGCAACTTTTTGAATTTACTATTTTTAGTAAATTCTATTTTTGGCAGCAGTCCAGTTGGCATCAATTCAGCAGACTTTCCTCTTCCAGCAATTTAGTGAAGTAATTTGGATTTTTGGGCTTTGTGGTGAAATTGTTGATGAATATTTAATTATTTAAGTGGCTAAAGTTATATTTTAATATTATGACCCCTTGGCCTAACATTACAACTTTAAGTTGTTTTTAAAAAAGGGGACTTGAAGGGTGGACGCCTCATCAGGAGGTGATGTTATATTTTTCTAAGGTCAGAAAATCAAGCTTGGAAAAGGGACGTCAACTTAAGAGAAAAGATGATTTTTTAAATTAATAAAAGTCAAATATTGCTTTGAGGAAAAGGGACGCCATCCATGGAGGGAAAAGAGATTAATTCAAATTTGAAAATTAGGGGATCTTCTTGATGTTTCTAGAAGATTCCTCTCCAGCTTATCAAAGGAAGCCTCTACTCTTCAGTTGGATATCTTATGTCTTCAGTAATGTTATGCTGCCAGAATGGTAACAGGGTTGCTTCGAGGAATGCATGCCTCCTAGCATGGGCTTGACTTCTTGCTTGAAAGATAGCAACTAGTGGAGAGTTAGTTTGTAGTTGAGTGGATTTGTAGTGAGATTTTGCATTGTAGTAGTTATTGTGCATTTGTAGTTCAGTTTCTAGCATGTTAATGAAGTTCTAGAGTTGTTGATTCGGTATAGCTGCATGTTGTTTTTACTCATAAGTCAAAAAATAAAAATATATTCATTTTAGGTATTGGCTAAAACCATTTCTATGCCCTAGGCGCCCCATTGTGCAAAGTTTGGTGATTTTAATTGAAGAATCTGATTTTATCTTGTTGGTAGAACATTTTTGGAGGCCATACCATTATGTTTTACCTGGCAAATGTTTAGAAAATAAATTTACAAGTTTTTAGAGTCATTTCTTGATTAGAATCTGGTTGCCATCTACATAGTGTTCATTTGCATCAGATTTCATGTTATTTGGACAAGTTTAGAGAGAGTTATGAGCATTTTAGTGAGTTACAGTGTTGCTGGTTATGCATTTTCAGTCTATGTTCAGTCATATCAGATTGTTAGAGTTTGCTTTAGGAATTGGGTTTGAGTCTTGGAGTCATATTGAGTATTGGAGAAACATTAAACTTCATCGCAGCATTGATATATCACTAATTTAGTGTTCTTGGCAGGCAACTCTTCTTATTGTAAGGCTGTTACAGTAGTACTGTTCAGCCCTTTCTATTTCTTGCTAAGTTACATTGTATTCCCACGGCTGTGGAAGAGACTGGCCCTAGCTCAGTCTTTATTGTATTGCATTGGATCCTCATCATCATATGATAGCGCCTTGCTTGCCTCAAGCTTGGAGTGCACATGCTTGATGATTGAGTTACTTTTAGCACTGCATTGTCATCAATAGAATCTCCACCATATGATAGCACCATTCCCACCTTGGGTTTGGAGTGCACATGTTTGGTGTTGAGTTTACTTTTCAGCATTGCATCATCTCTTTCAGTACCTCCGCCATATGGTAGCTCCTTGCCCACCTTGGGTTTGGAAGCACATTCTTGGCGTTGAGTTCTTTCGGCATTGTTTACTTCCAGTACTACATGCACAAGATCCTCTGACCATATGCTCGCCTCTCCTAGGCACATTCTTGGTTAGAGTTACCTTCCGCATCGTTTTGGTTTTGGAGCTAACCTTAACGGGTGACTGTGTGCTTGAGCTGAATTCTTCAATAAAGAATTGGAAAAAAATTGGTCTGGTTCTTTACACACTCCCTCTCAGCTAGGGATGACACTTCCAGCTACACAAGACATATCACCTCATCGTGATGTCTACCACAATGGCTACAACCATATGTGGAAAAGAGAGATATCGCCTCATCGTGATATCGGATATCACCTCAACATGATATCAACCATAATGGCTACAACCATGTATGGTATGTACAAGTGTTCATCACTTGCGTGATGTTGTCACCTCAACATGACTTTCACCATGGCTCTCCCAGAGGGTGAAACACAAGTACAAGAAAATCATCACGACTCTCTCACGTGATGCTGTCATATCCACACACATGACATCCACCATGGCTCTCCCAGAGGGTGGAATCAAGGGATTTCACCTCAAACTCCTCTTATAGAGAAGAACTCATTAACAAGGGATTTCACCTCGAACTTCTCTCACAAAGAACTCATTAAAGAGGATCACTGATACTGAGACTCCTCAATTAAGGCTGTATTCTCCACCATACCAAGCTTATCTCGAAAGTACACAAACTTTATCTTGGAGAGAGGCTTGGTGAGAATGTCTGTCGTCTGCTCATCAGTGTTGATATACCTCAACTGTATAGCTTTCCTCAATACCATATCTCTGATATAGTGGTATTTGATCTCAACATGCTTGGTTTTGTCATGAAACACAAGATTGACAGAAAGCTTCACACAACTCTGATTATCACAATGAATGATAGTAGGCTCCATTGATTGTCCAAACAATCCTGCAAGGAGATTACGAAGCCACACTGCTTCTCGAGCTGCCACACAAGCTGCAATATATTTTGCCTCGACTGTACTCAATGCTACAGATGACTGCTTCTTGCTGCACCAGGAAATCATAGCAGATCCCAAAGTGAAGCAACATCCAGAGGTGCTCTTCGATCAGTAACACTCCCTGCCCATTTAGAATTAGTAAAACCATGCAACTCCAAGTCCACATCTGAAGAATATCTCAACCCATATCCAACTGTGCCACGCAAGTATCTCAGGATATGTTTCGTTGCAACAAAATGTATCTGTCTCGGTTCACACATGAATTGACTAAGTGCACTCACAACATAACAGATATCTGGTCTAGTGTTAACTAGATACATCAAGGATCCAATCAACTGCCTGTACATTGTAGGAGCCACCAAGTCTGAACTGGCTGTAGCCTCTTTTAACTTATGTAGGTTGGTCTCCATAGGTGTAGACATGGATTTGCAATCCATCATACCAAACCTCTTAAGTATATCAATAGTATACTTCTATCTTCTTTAGGTACAGTAGGCTCCCTCTGAATCTTTAAGTGCTTGCATCAACCTTCTGACCTCATCGGCCAAGATTGCCTGCAATGCTTGCCTTAGATAAATGTTTTCCAGTGCACACCTCTGGTACTGAAGAGAGTTCAAGGTGAACCTCCTCGACCTCATTGCAGATCACTCTATTCTGAATAGGTTTGCGGAGCTACCAATATCAAATCCAGATGACTGTCTTGTGCAATTATGATCTCAGCAGCTGAAGAGGTCTTTCAAGGATTTGACACTTGGCCTTGCAACACTGCAACCTTCACTTCTTCTCAGTGAATCACAAAACTCCCTCTTGATCCCTGCTTCAGAGATTGCAAAGAAGTCTTCTGGAAGTGAACTCCCTCTAGTCACCAACTCAGTTCCATGGCTACAAGTTGTGACTTCACACTTGATCATTTCTTTGGTTGGCATGACTTCCTCACAAGATGCCTCAAGCTTTTCATCACTAAGCAATCTCTCATCACCTTCTTGCTCCTAGATCCATCCTGGAAGCATTAGAGAGAGATTACTAAAGGTTTATAACTATCCAAAGAGATATCAAGGCTAGAATCATACAAGGTTTACTATCTCAGGTTATAGCATGAATACATAAGAATTTATGAACAATATTAAAACATAAATAAATCAACCTATAAGAGAAATATATCAAAAAATCAAAATGAAGGGATAAAGAAACTTATCTTTATTGAATTCTGATATAACTCTTTCTTCCATCTTTTACTCTTCTCAAGAGTGCTAAACTCAGCACAGCAAAAGACAATCTGCATAACTACAGATTTCTTGAATGCATTATGCAGTTAGCATGTAGAACCAACTCTCTCCAAGAGTTCAGGGCTCTATCACAGTTCATGCATTAGAGAATGATATCGATGTGACCAACTAATCATCATCGAAATTGCAATTCTCTTTTTATTTCAGAGTCACACTCAGAAATCTTCACAACCAGCATGAACTATCTTGCAATGAATAAATGAAATCTTCAAAGGATCTTATGCTAGTGAACACAATCCAAATAAATAAACTAACTCAGCAAACAAAGAATACTTATCTCTTTAAATATTTTGATCGATGCAATAACTAGACACAATAAGGAACGCTACTCTTGCGCTTACTACCTTCACGGCTTGAACACAGGCCCTTTTTTAGGGTTAAATTTGAACATGGTCTTTGATTGTTCAAATTTACGATGCAGTATGTTTCCAGTTATCACTTAATTGATTTGGTTGCAATCATTTTGTAACACAATCTCAATCAACATTCAATTGCTCCTCGATCCAACCTGATTCCCGAGCAGTTGCATTAAGGATTGGCGGTAGAACTCACATCATATGCACGTCAACCTGGGACAGATTGCAATCATAGAAACCTTCTTCGGCACTATCTTCAGATCCTCTTATGAACACCAAGGATGTCATTGGTAATGTCGATCCTCTTCAAGGCTTCCACTGCTTCCCGTATATACCCGTATAACAATTGTTGCTAGGAATCACATTGGAAGTAGCATGAGTAAGGGAACCCGTCCAATGCCAATAATAACCGCTAATATTCAAGGAACACGAAGATTACAGAGGCCTGATAGAGTAACCATCGTCGCAATGCTACCAAAAAAAACACATATCGACGATTCCATAGAGAATCCCAACCAGATGATAATTAATCCACAAACGTCTATTAATTGTTATAATTCATCTTGAATAGACACGACACTCAAAACAGAGTCTGCGGAAGGAACGGATAATTGAGACTCTCAGAGAAGTCAAGATGCCCCCTATATCACCAGCGCACCAAAAGAGACAAGGCAACAAAATCCTCAAGAGTAATGGTTGCACCATAATATTGAAGATGCACAGAGTGATAACAATGGAATCGGGATGACTTCATATGCCCACGAGACTGTAGTGGCTTGCATCTATCATATGAAAAATGTCGCACTTATTAAAGGATATGGCGCCGACCAGAATAAGAATCCTGAAGGTTAGCAAGCCCCTCGCATTACACCAACCCTGTCTGCATCGCTCCAGGAAGATGAGGTCCAAAGCGTTGCAGATAAAGAACACAGGTACAGAATGTTATCTCCAAGATGTTATTGAGAATGAGAAGATACCTCCGTCGCTGCTCTACTCAGATTCTGAACACAATGTGCTGCTCAATAAGAATCAAAACTGGTGACAGTGATATGCCGATCTGAGACATATTTGCATACACATCAGTAATAAGGGCAACCAGATGCATCACACTTTGGACTCGATCCTTCAGAACACAGACGGCGAAAAGAATTGTGAGACTAAAGCCATCAAATTCTTGTTGGGCTTACTTATGCCATCTGCGATCTATTTCCTTCTATAGGAGATTCAGTGATTTCCTTCAACACTATTTAAATTTTCATCTGATCAAATCTTACATCAACCTGCTCTGATACCATGTTGATTTTTATGATCAGATTTAAAACACAAAAATTAATTAAAAAACACACACAATGACACAACAAATATCCTGGGAGAAAGACCCAGCAACAATATATCACTTATATATTGAAATGTCAACACAATTGTCTCCTTTACAAAAGCCGATATGAAGGCCCAATAAAAGGCACCATAAACTGATGCAAACACAGTAACACAATGATGTAATTCACTGATGATAAGACTCAGCCTTCTAATGATATTGAATTGCCTTGAGAAGAACTTGCACTTGAAGGAGAACGAACTAGGATGAAATATGAATACTTGAATGATTGAATGACACCTTCCTTATATACAATTCAAATGAGGATACTTCAATAGATGCGTCCTTTCAAGTATGATGTTGGCCTTCATGAAGTATGACGACTTTCCAATATAATTGTCGATTAGAGATGGGTCAGCCTCAATAAACAAATATTAAATATCATATAATGAAAGACGTGTCTCTTCAAACTGCTCAAGTCGGCCAAGATAAAGAATATAATAAATACAATTCAAATAGCCGTTAGGCTACATTTGAATTGACTCCAATCGCGGATCTAGAAGAAGCAACCCGACGCTGCTAATAACATCAACATTATCTAATGTCAATGATGATGACCCATATGATGATTGGTGATTATTATTTTAATATCGAACAATGATTATCAATCATCATATTGAAGTTTGATCCTTATGATATTGAATTACTAAATTTAAATTAGTACATTATATTTCAAAGTTTGAAATTTGTAATGGTTTTGTTTAACATATGCATGATATATGGTATTTTAAACTTAATTAATTATATGGTGATGTATATATGTATGTATGTATTGATTTGGTAAATTTGGGTTTTTAACTTGGTTCAAGACTAGACGGGAGCACTATTGGGAGGCCTCAATCCCCAAGGCATTATCACCTTGTTCAAACTCGTGAGCACAATGGCTTTGTGAAGGCACACATCTTGTGAGCATGTTAGTGTAGTGGAGGCACATGGCTTGGGAGCACATCCCGATGGGGGTTTGACCTTGGTGACTGCCACAACGATGTTGTGATTTGATCACTACACTATGCCCTTATCGGCTATATATTACTATATATATTTATATGCTTTTTGTACATAGGTACCCAAACACCCAAAATAACTCTATCGCACTATCATGTTGCATCCATGTACTCAATTTCGATTCAACAACTTAGCTTAAAATGTTTTTCATGCTTTTTTGCTAGCAATGCCACTCAGAAAGCTGATTTTGTCTTCTTTTGCTTTACACATTGGTATGTTTTTGACCTAGGTCTACCACCTTTGTCACACTTTTATGTTGGCAGTGCCACTCAAAAAGTATGACACTTAAAACATAGTTTGATTCATCTTCCTCATTGTCATGGTTTCCTCATCTCATTGCCATTTCATTGTTTGGTTTTCTAATGGTATTGCCACTTGAAAAGTATGACATGATTGTTACCTGTTTCAACTCTTTCAAATTGGCAAAGTTTCCACTTCTTGTTGCCATCTTTGTCACACTTTCATAACAACTCTTCCACCCTCGTAACACTTCTAATTTGGCATTAGCAAGAAAAATGTGCAATTTATGTTTTGTTCTCAACTTAACTTTATGTTGGTTGCACTTTTGATCATCTCTTGTGACTAGAGTCATTCTTTTAGAACAGCATTGCTATTAAAAAACTGCAATTTGCTTATGTTTATAACTCATCTCTTTGCTTGGTGCAGTTTCACTTGAGATTAGCCACTTGAATTGGAGTTTTTCATTGGCAATGCCAACCTAAAGTTGTGATTTCAATTGACACTTAAACTCTTCTTTGTGGGTCTTGTTTTGGGTATGACTGCCATTTAAATTGCCATACCCATCTGGCAATGGCATTGGAAAAGCGACACACTTATCTTGCTCCATCTCCAAAACTTAACGTGAATCTTTAAGGCTTTAGTAACTTTGGCACAACTTCTTTATGTCATTGCCACTAGAATTAGAGTTTTAGACTAGCACTTACACCTAAAAGATGCAATCCTTCCCTTAGATGAATACATTCTCTCCTTATTACCATTTTCAATTGAATTTGAACTTCTTTCCCTCATAGCATTGTCACTCACATTTGTTTTGCTTGAAAATAGTGCTGAAGAGATTTTGTAGACTATTCTGTACCATTGCGATCAGTTTCTAATCTTCAAAAGCTTGACTCATCATATTTTCTCATTCCTCATCCATTAATGGTTTGTGAACACTATTAGTAAACAAACTAGACAATGACCTAATAATTTGATAGGTTGACAAAAAGGATAACCTAGCTAACATTGACCATCATGAGAAAGACACTAACTAAAAATTTGACATGAAATGAAGTTTCATAAGGTTATTGATATTGGTACTAAGATGTGATGTCATTGAAAAAGAAGCGGATGTCTTCCATGGTGTCTTTGAAATCCTCAAGGTGAGAGTCCAAAACTAGATGGTGAATGTCTAGTAAGTAAACATCCCAATGAGGTAGATCAAGAGGCCAAATATGAGCCTACTACAAAGAATCACTAGAACCTTGTCTAAAGCAACAGTGAACTCTATAGAAGTGATAGGTGATGATGGAGGAATCTTAGTGCATACCATCAAAGTGCATTGCTCATCTGACAATTTAGTGTCAATGCTAGATGTTGAAGCATGAACAACTATTAGATATGTTGTTGCAATAATAAAGGAGTCCTTAATGGTATTTGCAAGATCCTTAAGATGAGATTCTACACATAGATATGGGATGTCCTATAAGTTGTCATCCATGTGTAGTGGATCTTGAAGACATGTAGGGTCTTGTTGTGACCTATTTCACACATCGCCCCATTGCAAATGGGGGACCCCCAATAGTTTGCTTTTTAGGGTTTTGTCTTAGTGTTGCAATTTCATAAGTCCATTTCTTTAAGAGTTCGGAGTTAGGGTTTTGAGAAATCATCCAAGTCAAATAGGGAATTCAAGCTCAGAACAGTGTCTAGACATCGTCAAAGTGCTCAGAAGGCCCGGAGGATGAAAACGCCATTGCTTAGGGTCAATTCTGACACCTTCCTATTTTTGTGGGATTCTGTTTTTTTGCTTTTTGTTTTTTCTGCTTTTTTCATTTTTGGCACTTTGGGACCAATCTGGGAAGCAGTTTTTTTGGCCTGCTTTTTGCTTTTTGCTTTTTCAGCTTTTTTGAAAATTGACCTAGGATTGGGTCCCGCAAGTCATGGCAACAGCATTCCTATCTTCAGAATCAAAAATTTGTGTCTCCAAGTATAAAAAGCAAGGGAAAATCTCCAGCCGAGGTTTTGTTCTAGATGTTCCAAATAAACGTGAGGTGTTGAGCAAGAAATTCATCCAAGTGTTAGGCAAGGCAATATCTAGGCCATCCACAAGTTCACCATGGTTTGGTGAACATGGCCTACTAATCTACAAAGTCTGCCCACACTTGGCAAGGTAAGCTCAAACTTCGCCCAAGCATGGCAAGGTAAGCTTAAAGTCTGCCATGGCTTGTTGAGCCTAAAGTCTGCCGAAGGTAGGGAATGGCAAGGGGTTGATGAAGTTCGCCCTTGCAATGTCCAACGCCTGATGAACTCTACCTTGTCCAAGAGCGCTCCAACTCCGCCTTAGCACGAAGCAAAATGACTAAACCATGAAGTCCGCCTAGGTAAAATTGGCATGAAGACGATCAAGTTCGCCATGGATAAAATGAAAGTTCGCCATAATTGAAAGATGATCAAGTTCGAAAAGATTGGAAAAATAAAACTCAACACTTAGAATATTTTTTATATTTTTCCAACACTTAGAAGAGATTTTCAAAATATCCAACACTTAGGAAAATTTTCAAACTCAAGAAGAATCTAGAAGATTTCGTGCCAACTCAAGATATTTTGGCTAAGGGTGGCGCCATGGTGAAAATTAGAAACTTTCTCTTGAAAATTTCCAATGAAGATTGAGTTGCCATTTTGAAGGAAATAAAACAGTCCAGGTTCAACAAATCTAAAGAAAAACATGAAGTTGCTAAAATCATCGAACTCTTCAACTCTATATTAAGTTTAACTTCTCACTTTCAATTCATTCTCTCCAAAGTTCAATTGTGAAAAGGTTTTGGCTCTCTCAAGGTTGCGAAAGATAAATTTTGAAGGAGGACTTGTGAAGATAATGTAAAATTTCTCAATTGGACATAATTTCCAGAAAATAACGTGCTTTTTCTGAGTTAAAGACAGAATTTTCAGAATTAAAGGCATATTTATTGTAAAAAATATAGTTTCAAAGGTTCAAAATCTGAGTTTGACTGATTTCTTTCATCCTTCTTCTGTCTTATTCACTTATTCTTGCGAAATTTGCTAAGTGTTTAGCCAAATTCTTCCATTTTCAGTCTGATTTTTCACAGACTGAAAGTGAAATTTTCGAGCAAAAAGTCCAAAAAAATCAGAATTAGGATCTTAAAAGTAATGTCAATTTTCTTCATGTTTGTTGCAGGTTGATGACCACCAAAGGAGGACCTTCAAGAAAAGCTCAGATGAAGTTCGCCAATAAAGGATTGCAGTCGGAGTCAAAGATCAATTCCAAGTGGAAAAATGTCACAGACACCAACCTCGGGCACATGGCTTTCAAGGATTTCAAAAGGAGAATGTATGGGCAAGATGGATTCCTGCCAACACCTATTGCTCGCCGGATGATGAGAAATGGCATTGTCCAAGCGGTTGGATTTCCACCGGCTATGGAGTGCGTTGAGTTGATGATCGAGTGTTCTATGCATTAGAATGCACAAGAAAGACAAATTATTGCTCCAAATGGGAGAGTATTGGCTCACCTCGGAGAGTTAGCCATTCAGGAGGCATTTGGGATACCAAATTACAACCGAACTTCCTCTAAAACCAAAGAAGACACCAAAAAACTTTATGAGGACCAGCTTGAGCTCTGTGCAAGAAATGTCAATAAGTTGTGGTTAGAAAAGCCAAGGCCTTCCCTCAAGAAAGTGCCAAAGAAATTGCTTCATACTAACTTCGAAGAGGAGTATGGTGACATCATTTTGTTGTTAAACAGAGTAATGGGCAACACTCAAGGTACGCCATTTGAAACCTGGATGTACTATTTTATTGATGAGATCACCTTAGGTGTTAAAATGTTCAATTGGTCTCAGATAATCCGCAATAATCTTGATGAACAGCTAAAAAATTTGGAAAGGGCAAAGTCCTTTTACATGAGCTCCGACATTGTCTACTTGTTGGCTAGAAATTACAGATACACAGGATTGATTTGCAAAGGCATGGTAGGTAATGGTGAAAATGAGTTTAAGTCCTATGATTGTTATCCACAGTTGCAGCTTAGCGAGAAGACCCACTTTAGAAGGGTAAATGATGCCTTCTTGATGTACATCACTAGGATATTGCAGGGAGGAACTCATTAGAGGCTCACTCAGGAGGCCAAAAGCTTGATAAGCAAGTCTGGATCTTGGTTTATCCAGTATGCAAGATTCACGTATATAAGAGTTCAAGGATTTACCAGATGTCCTTACCGACTTTCGATTTACCCTACCAATAGAATGGTCTTGCTCGAGGTCCTTAGACAATTGGAAACATATCAGGGCTTCCAGAGAACAAAGCGGAAAATGGCCATTTCCTTTCCATTTTTCATCGAAAATATGTTGGACTCTTGCCCAACGACATAGGCAGCTGAGAGTGCCAGGTTGGAAATGCAGTGGTATCCATTGACATCTTACTGGTCTAGGGCTAATTTCAATCCTCACAACCATATTGGGATAGTGAATGGAAAGAAGTACAGACATAAGGTAGACTTGGAGGATTTTTGGTCAAATGCTGCGGATGAGTTTGATATCGGGAAAAGACTATGGTCTAGATTGCCAATAAGCTTGATCAGGAACAACTGAGCTTTTCCGTGTGCTTGACCAGTTAGAGGATAATGGAGAATATGTTCAGCTGCGCTATGATGAGAATTGGCCTCTTCCTCCTGTGAAATGGTCAGAACCAGAGCTCGTAGATCTAGCCACCTTGATGAGGCTAGTTGTTAAGTATTCATAGTGGTGGGTTGATTAACAAGTCCAAGGGCTAAGGCGAAGAAATTTGACCCTCACTTATAACTTGATGGGCGAAATGTAATCATATTCTTCGAATGAAAGAGCGTCCCAAAGTGCCAAACTAATTGAAAGCACTAATTCTAGGAAAAGGAAGGAAGCAGTTGATGACACCATAAGGTCGAAGGGGAAGAAAATTGTATGCGAGGAACCTATTCAGAAGAAGCAGAGATCAGAGCCATCCCATTCTGCCACGTCCAGGAATGTGAACGAGGTATTAACTATTGAGGATGAGTCATTGGCTGAAATAAGGATTCCTTCTCCAATCCATGAGGAGAATATTGAATCAATCCAGCAAGACGATGATGAACCCCCATCTCCTACGGGCATGGAAATACTTGAACCAAAAAAATGAGATGGATATTATGGATGAAGAATTTCAAGAGGGAATGATTTCCGCTCTTAGAGGAGTTCTTGATATTCCATGTGAAGAAAGCAATCAGGAAGAGGAAGGCATTGAGCAGCCTACGATTCTTGATTGGTTGAAAGAAAGGTTGAAAATGAAAGTAGCAGTGGAAACTCAAGAAGAAGATGATACGACCGATTTCTTGGCCTTATTAGAGAAGGTTACTGTAAAGAAGCCAGCCAAGAAGTTTTCCACAATCTAGAGAGATGAAGCCGGCTGTTGTTCAGTGCAAATTGTTGTACCAACAGTGGACAAGGCAAAGGAAGATATTACTCCTCAGGAGTATGCAATCACTACTATCAACTTGGGATCAACTACAAAGGGTCAAGAGGTTGAGGACTAAGACAATTTAGTCGCTTCCATGAAGGCAAGATTGGAAAAGGAGGTAGGAAAGAAAAGAGAATACAAAAAGGAAATTGAGCGCCTGAAGGGATATATTCAACACTTGACCAAACTTGTTAATCAAGGCGATTCAGTGGCTCCTCCACTTTTGAATTCTTCGCAGAAAGCAATCAAAGATTTTTAAGAAGAAATGGTAACAACCAAAGAAACCAAGGAGTGGATGGCGAGCAAAAGTGAAGAAGCAGCCACATTTGTGGAAAGATTAATATTGGCCTATGGACAGACTTCTTCTTTGCTTTCCAAAATTGCAGTCATGGCGGAAGCATGGGATAACCTTCAGGATGTTCAGGACAAAATTATCCTGTGCCTTAAAGTGTTGAAAGGAGTTCCAAAGCAAGAGCTGATTGATGGAAAAGTAATTGCAATAGGGGTTGCATATGATTTCAACACTTGGTACTGGGCATTGGTTGCACGAAGTGAAGTCTTAGAAAAAGTGAAGGCCGATGGTATCAGAGCTGAGGAACAGATAAGAGAGATTCAAAATAAGATTTTCCTTGTAGTTGCGGATGTACTTGAGAAGGATACCATCCGGGAAAATTATATGCAGCTAGAAAGTCTAAAGCTCAAAACTCAGGAGATTTTCTTCACCATCATTGGACCAGTCCTGAAGCAGAATTTGACTAAGGCATCAAATTTCTTGTCCATCCGGGATGCATTCCAAAGACAAGAATTGGAATGGGAGACTGCTTTTGCCGAGTGTGGAGATGACTTGGACGGATTGGAATTCAAGGTGAATATGTTGCCACATGTCATGATGGAGGAGGTCAGCCCGATGGTGTCCAGATTCATTGAATATACTGCCACTCAAGAGGATAGGGAAGTGCCTCCTAGAAGATAGCTCCTTGTGCCACTTGTCCTTCATGCACTCTCTATTGATGTTATTTTGGGAAACCCTAATTAGGGTTGTTATGTCTTAATCTCAGCCGTTGATCTTAGATTGATCTCGGCCTTTCATTTGTTTTTCAAAACTCTATATAAACTCCTATTCTCTTGTTTCATAGTGTGAAGAGAGTTTTATGAAATTGTTGCTTAGAGCTACTTGGATAATAAAACTTCATGTGGCAAGTTTGCTTTGAATCCTTCTTGTTATCAAGTGGTTGCATGGTTGCATATCTCCTTCAACATAGAATAAATTTAGAATAGAATTTGATTTGCACGCTTGTTAGATGAATGAAAGATTTGATAGTATGGATTGGTGAAACTCTTGCTCATACTTTCTTTGAATGAATGATTTTTGTTCAATGTGTAAAGTTAGGCTGAGCCTATATTGTGGATGCTTTAACTTCTACTTTGAATAAAATATTGTTCTATTGATGGTATTATTCATTGTATGAAAATCTTGAGCACAACCCTAGAAGATTGCACTTACTTCGTGTAGTTGTCATTCATGTGGCGAAGCAAAGTGTTTTTATTGGTTTCACCTAGTCTTTACTGTCTCTTGAGTTCTTAGAAGTAGCATAAAACTTCAAACACTTATCCTTTTGTTTTGTTTTTTTTTGTTGAAATTCCAAAGCTAAAATCCAAAAAACAGAAAAAGAGCATTTACTGTCAAATTTGTATAAGTCCTAGCTTGTGAATGATTTTTAAGCGTGAGTCCCCCTTGTATTTCAGCATACATAACCAAGGAAGCTATCCAACAGAAAGTCGCCCATTCGCACATATAAACCTTGCAGTTGTCGTGTGGTCTTTCTTGCAATCTTGGCACACGTAGTGATTTTGTTCAAGAGAGGGTAGAGTGTCCTTGACATTTTATTCTAATGTTCGGTGAATGATAAAACGTACACCAACAGGTCTTGCTAAGGAGAATTAAAAGAGTGGTATAGAAGATAAGACCCATGTTTTAAGAGAAACTGAAATCTCAATGCAACCTATGCATTCTTGACATTTCCTAAAAGCATCAGGATCAAATGGAGGATAGGTCTCCAAACAATTGCCAGACAATGGTCCAATCAGTATAAGACACTTAGTGTGCTTGATGTGATGTCTTAAATGCCTGGAAATGGGACAAATTAGTCTTTAGATTGTGTCATTATAAAAATGCCATTTAGAATTTCACCTAAAATCTCTTGGCTCATAAATGACACCATAAATAGTGAGTAGATCTCCCTCTATGGAGATCTCCCTCAGTTCACAACTGAGGGGTAAAATTGGACAATAGCAACCATGATGGAACTCCCATAAATTAGTCAAACAAAAGACTAATCAAGAGACCAATCACAAGGTTGACCACCTTGAAATTACTTAATTTTGAAACTCACCCCAAGCTAAAAATTGATGGTGGGACTTTAAATTTAGTGTGATTACAATTGCCACTTGCAGAAAGCACAAATTGGACTTGATTTCAAATTTTACAATTGTTAGAAATGGGGTAATATGCTATAATGCTGAAAGTACAATTCTTGGTTAGAATGATTACAATCTAATAATACCTTAAAAAATGACATGTTAAAAGGAGCCTATATAAGCCCAAATAGAGCCTTAGAAGGTCCCAAAATAGAAATTTCATAGCTACACTTGTGACATTACAAATTCTAGAAGAATCATGCATCAAAATTATAAATCGTCTACAAAACTTACCTTGAGAAAAAAAAAGCCCAAAAATTGGAGCTAATATGACTAAGAATTGACCTTGTAAAGTTTGATCGCCAAAATTAGAATGTAAACTAGTGTTCCATGGGGACGTGTCACCCCCAAAAAACCCTGTGTTTTTGGGATGGGGATGTCTCTAGGACATGGGGACTTGGGGGAAACATCCCCCTATTGTCCCACCACCATCGCCTAAGTCTCAAGGATGTTTTCGAGACACCACTTGGTTTGGGGACTTTGGGACGTCCTCAAGACGTTCAGGAGTCTCCCAACCGTTCCAAAGACTTCTAGGTGTTGCAAAAAGTAAGTGATAAATCGTGAAAATGACATTTGTTGTTAAGTTTTGTGAGGTTTTAAAGGCCTTAATTTGTGCTTGGTGTTGGGGGCGTTGCCACTTGGCCCTAGACCCTTGTAAGGGGCACTACCCCTTGACCCCAAAACTCCACCCTCCACTTTTAATGTTCAACGCAATCATTGCCATGTTTTTAATGTTTATTAGTTTAAACGTTACTTAGTATGCCAAAGTTTCATTTGCAATTCTTATACTTATTTCTGATTTTCCCCCAAACCTCTACCCACCATTGTTAATATTCAATGCAATCATTGCCATGTTTTTAATGTTTATTAGTTCAAAATTACTTAGTATGCTAAAGATTCATTTGTAAATCTTACTCTTTACTTACTATATGTTTTTGTGCCACCCCCCTGCCACCTTGTTGCCCTTGTGCTGCCATCACCCACCGTCTCCAAACATAGGCTCTTGGTCCCCCCGTCCTCGAAACCATCAAGAAACTCCATGGAACTATGATGTAAACCATGAAGGGGACAATTGGGAAAGAAATGATGTTAGAGTGATGTCTTATGATGCTTGTGGACAAAATATTCCTAGATGATAGAATATGCCTTTTAAGTCTCAAACCACCATTGGTGTGGAGAAAACCACTTTCTAGCTTGCAAAATGGTCCTATGTTGTAGTGATCAATATAAATCCCCCGATACTCGTATGGGTTTAGTTTAGGGCTAGGATGGCTTGAGCTTCACCTATGGTCCACCTTAGGCACCTTAGGTTCCTTGTGAAAGGATTTGTAGAGAACCTAATGTGCTTGGGGTAGACCATTGGCAAGCCTAGGCGTACCCACTACTACCCACTTAGAAAAGACAAAAAAAGGGTATATTTTCAACATTTTTTAAAATAAAATAGTGTTGCACCTAAATTACCTCATTTCACAAACGCAAGTGAATAGAACAACATTTTTTCCTACAATTGCCATTGCTGATTTTTGAAGGTTGCTGCATTTTTCTTTGACTATGAAGGCTAAAAGCCTACTCTACAATGGGGGTAGGGCTTGTAGTCAGCAAGAAATAAATAAATAAATGTGTTAATATGTAATTAGTCTTTGATGATTGGTTGGTTGTTACTTGGTAGTTGTCAACAGTTGGCATTCTCAACCAACATCAGCTTGCTATATATTGTATGTTTACACTTGTAGTCAGGACCAAATACATTTTGGTATTATGTAATTATTGCCTATTTGATGAATGAAAGAATACATGACATATATTTTGTACATTGTTCTAAGTAATTGATATGTTTTACTATTGCTGTTATGTATTTTTGTTTACTCCCTATTAATCGATCAAGTAGCATTAAGGAGTAAACGTTTGGCGTCATCAATACAAACCCTAGCGATACACAACTCACTGATAGGAATCATGGCGATGTAATGGGACAGCCAGTCGAAGAACTTGTGCAAGCAAACAAAGAAAGGGAAGACACGTTGACAGAAGGTTTGATAAACCTATGGGACATTTCGCTAAAGGAACATGTACGGAGGGAAGATCTCAGGAGAGAGGTGCCTCAGGCCGTCATCTCAGACAATCTAATTGTCAACCTAGAGGTTGATCGTCTTCTCGACACACTGTTGAGATTGATTTGCACATCACTACATCATACTGCAAGATCTTCAGGCTGAGAAAGATAGGGAACAACGAAGGCAAGAGATATTGCAACGGTACGAAGAACGAAACAAAACGGAAGAAGATGAGCATGACATCGACCAACAACGTATTTCAAAGAATTAATGCCCTTAACCATAAATAAAATTGGGAAATTAATACAAAGTAGTCACAAATTTGACTCCATACCTTGAACCATTGGGCTTGTTGTAGGATTATGCATGACTCGACACAATTAGATTGTGCATGGTAATGGTGACGGTACTAATTGATGTTTCTTTACATATTCGATTATAGCTTCATTGTATCCTAATCGTTCAACGACCATATACTTCTTGGCCATCATTACAGGTTGTAGACTAGGTCCTTGTTCCTTTGGGTATTCCTTTAAATATTCCTCAGGTGGTTAATGCCAATCTTCCATTTTTGTCTTGTCCTCATCCATGTTCAATTTATAACTAATGTAACCTATTCTTCCCCTTGAATTTGGTGCTTGTAATTGCCACTTGCTATATAACTTTATCCATTGTAATGTCCCCATTTTAGCCCGTTATTGTTTTTTGTCAGATTAGCCTATTGGCCCTCGTAGGCTAAAACAAATGGTTAGAGGGTCTTGTTTGGCAAATATTAGAGTGTTTTCTTCTCCAGAGCTCAGTTTGGTTTAGGATTGGCTTTCATTTGGTGATTCAGGACTCAGTTTCACGCACTTACTATTTATGGTAAGTCATCAGGTCAGTGGAGTCCAGCGTTACTATTTATAGCAAGGCACCTAGATGCGTTGGGGAAGTAGTGTAGATCCCAGTTTTCAGTTGGCCTGGCGAAATAAGGTTTAATAAGCAAGTTATATCATTTAATTATTATTAAAGGTGACTTTAATAATAATTAATCATTAAAAGTAGATCATAAAGTTATATTATAACTTTATCTCTAAGGGGGGGCATTTAATGATTAATTAAAAGGGGGCGCCCACTTTGAGGAATTATTTTATAAGTTATAAATGCACATTTAATATTATTTTAAGTGATTGAAAAGAAGCTTCTAGAGGGTTGACTTCTTCCTCTTGAGAGATTATAAAAAGGGATCAATGAAGGCTATTGTATTCATCCAGGATTTTTATATTTGGCCTTGAAGTATTTTGCTATGGAGAAGAGGAAACATAGGGTTTTTGCAATTTCTTCATTTCATGATCATTGGGAACGAAAACTCTCATTGATTCGCATACCAAAGGTTGTGAAAGATCTTCTGAAGGATTGCCTGTGAGATTGGCTTCATCTAGAAGTCAACTTTGTGCTTCATTGAAGGATTAATCAAGCGATTCAGGGAATATCCATTGTGTAGTTTTAAGAAGAGATTGAAAGGGGAAATTGACAAGACCCCAAAGAAATTGAAAACTATCTTGGGAGGCATCTGATTTTATGTAAGTTAAGCTGCTTGGAGAAACACGCCTTGAAGGGAACCGAATGTCTATTTGAAAGCTATTGCCTCACTCTTAAAGAATGACCAAGGCAAAATCTGATGGTGACGTGGTCATACATACAGCTGGGGCTAGCAAAGTTGGAGATCTTTATTGACATCTTGCTGGGCGTACCTGGGCGCCATTGCAGCAGGGGTAATTTTAATCTAGGAGACAAATAAAATTCAAAGGCTGCTGGAAGAAGGGTCGCAGCATTGCATAGAGCCTAGGCGCTGGTTGGAAACTGCAAAAGATTGTACTCTGAGGAATATTCGAGCCTATTGGGTGTGCTCGATTCATCTCCTCAAGCCACGATTTCCAGGTTCTTCATGTGGTATTTGCATAAAGAGCATTGGTAGTGCATTCTAGTGAAATATTGTAAAACATATTGTATGGTTGTCTTATACAGCCATCTGTAGCTTGCATTTAATCATATCTGCACCTCATATAGTGCTGGTAGTTGTGATTCAGCTGACTGTAATTGCATACTTCCTTAGTCTTTGGTCAATGAGAAGCCATCTCTTGGAAAATCATTTTCTACATCCAATGTAATCAATTATCATAACAATAACGTATAGTTGCCGGGAAACTCCATTATGGGAACATAGACAACATACCAGTCCCCATACCCAAAATTTTTGGTGAATCATTTATATATAAAATAGCCGTCTCCTTATTTATTTAACTCACGTACCCTAATTTGATTGGCGTCCCTGTCCCAGTACCAGTACCAGTACCCTGCGTCTCCTGGAAACTATGCTGAATGAGTGAATAAAGGAGTTGGAATATGCATAGCAATGGTCTGATAAAATGGCATATTTCTGTAGCTGTAAGTAGTATAAATTTTCAGTCATTTCATTTGCATTAAAAATCCAAAGGTAGTTTGCATTCCATTTCCATTTCAGTTATTTGTGCATTGCATATAGCCGCCATTATCTTTATGCGATCATCAAATGATTCAAAACACACAGAAGCATAAAACCCAATACACAAATCAAAACATAAATTCAGAATTATCATTCAGAGCGCAGAAAATATAGTTGGGAGAACAAAGGGTTCTTACATCCATTTAGCCAATGGGCCAAACAGACAAGCTGTCAAATGAAGATGAGTCTTGGCTATGGCGACTCCTTGTTCTTTGACATTTCTTCTTATACTAACTTATTTTCACTAGTTGTCCAGTCCAATATGTGGATCTCCAACGTGACTTCCTTTCCTTATATGGTTTTAATTTGGACCCGTTAATAATGCTTCTTTAATTGAGCCATTCTGTAGTACTTTCCTTATTTTAAAGGGTCCCAACCAGCTTGCCTTGAACTTGCTAGGCTTGGTTTTGTTGCAACCATTATATTTTAAAACCAATTGGCTGGGTCAGAAATTCATCTACTAGAGGTGCTTGTCATGCCCATTCTTCCGGTGATTTTGCTTTGCTTCGGTTGCCCATTGTGTTGACACTTTTTTTTCATCTAGCCTATTTAATTGAAAAAGGCATTCTCTTAAACCTTCTATGTCCACTAAGTGATTCTCAATTGCAATCCAGAGACTAGGTACCATGTACTCCGTAGGGACTACCGCTTCTTGACCTTACATCAGTTGGAACGGTGTGTGTCCCATAGACCTTGTATGATGTTCTATAGGCCCACAATATGACCGGTAATTTTCCTCTCAATCCATTTCTTTGATGCCACATGACTTATGAATGATCGAAATAAGTACTTTGTTGACTCCATCTAGCCATTTGCCCTCGGATAATATGGGCTTGAGAGTGTATGGAATATCCGGAATTCTGGCGTCATCAATCAAATGACATGGTTGACAAAATGGCCCCCTCGGTCACTAGTGATTTGGAGAGGAAAACCGTACCTTGTGACAATTTGTTCGTAAATGAACCTCACCGTATTGAGTATTGTGTTGTTCGGTAGTGCTTTGGCTTTGAACCACTTGGTTAGATACTCGGTGGCTACCACTATGTATTTGCATTTGTGTAATTCGCTGACCTTGAGTGGGCCAATAATGTCAGATCCCCATATTTCAAAGAGTTCCTACGGTTGTGATGGAGAGAGTGGCATATAATTCCTTTTTAATGGTTTACCTACCCTTTGGTAGGCGTCACGTCCAATTATCCATTCACGTGTGTTTGTGTGCAATGTTGGCCACCAAAGACCTGCCAAAAGAACCTTTCGAGCTATAACATGTGGTCCCATATGGCCTCCTACCAGTCCTTTGTGTGCTTCCTCGAGTACACCTTTTATCTCCTCTTGCAGTACACATGGTTTGAGGATGTGATCAGATCCCATTTTATATAGTAGTCCATTGAAGGTTTCAGTTTTTAGTTTTCTTCTTTTTGTTGGTGACATATCTCTCGGGAATGTTGATGTCGAGAGATATTTTCCAATTTTCTTGTGCCACGGAGGTAGTGCCGCTATTTAGAACAAGTGGGCATCAGGGAAGTCTTCATTCACACCTCTTGTTGGTTTACCCATTTTATTCTTGATAGTTGATCTGCTATAACACGGCTCTTCCCTAGTCGTATGATGATGGTGAATGTAAATGTTGGCAACATTGTCATTGATGTCAAAAGATGATTAGTTGAGATGATTAGAATATTGTCATTGATGTCAAAGGAGATCCCTAAGGTGATTGTTGGAAGTTGTCATTGATGTCAAAGCAAATAAACGAGATGGATGGATGTTGTCATTGATGTCCCATTCCCATTATCAAACTGATAATTGAATTAGACTCATCATTCAGAATTCATATTAGGAATTGGCATCATAACACCTTTTCCTGAAACTATCGTAAATGATCAAACTTATATGTTATATTTGAAAGCCACAGTGAAGAATCAATATTAAAGTGTTATATATAAAAGTTCATTTTATTTCATCTATAATTTGGAAACTCAGTTGGCTTACCTTAATGATATTGGATGACAACCTTTGTCAATCCAAATAAAAAATTTAATCCAAAATCTATTGATCCGGACCGAGGGTCATTACAGTGGTATTTGAGCCAGTGAACCTACCAGCCTTTGGGTAAATGTCGAAAAACTTGATTAATCATGACAGTAGAAGATATCAAACCATTGGCAAGATCACTATATGAAGCAGGTAACAAGCTTAGTACTCAATTACAATCAAGGGATGATGTCTTTAACACACTTAAAAGGGTGGAAGAACATTTGATCTACATTGAGCAGCCATTTGAAGTGTTAGATATCAAACCATTGGCAAGAAGAAAAGGAAATACCAATTGTGGTATTGATGACAAAGCACCAAATGCAAGTAATAAGGTGATAAATAGAATACCCTTGGCAACAAAAGATGAATTCTTCAAAAGAGAACCATCTTGTGAGTAAAGATAATGATGAATGTTTTGAGGAAGAACTCTATCACGCTATGGATGATAGATAATTGTAGAGTTAGTACAAAGCCTTGAAGAATGTGAGAAGATAATTGTTGATGTAAACACAGTTTCAAGAAGAGTGTAGATCAAAGGTCAAAATTCGTGAAGAATGCGAAAAGTGATCATAGGTTTAAAAGCTCAAATTGAAAAGAAAAAAAGTGAAGAAGTAAAAATCCAATTGAAAGCAAAGGAAGAAAGTTGTGAAGTGTGAAATTGTTTTTGTGAGGAAAGAATTGGAGAAGACAAGCATCAAGTCGAACACAAGTCTCAAGTTTGAAAAAAGCACCGAAATCCTAGATGACATCATTAATGGGCAAAGGTCATCATCAAATAAAAGAGGACTTGGCTATAAAGAAAATCAAATATTCAAGTAAGATTCTAAAGAAACTCCTAAGAAGACAAATGACTAATGAGGGAAAGACAAAAAGCCTCAAAGAGACATTCAAAAGCTCTACTAAAACTGAAGGTAGCAAGAAGACAAAGACTCCTAAAGTTGACAAGGAAAATTTCTAGAAGTCCTTTCCTTTGAGGCAAGTGCATACATATAGGTTCAAGAGTACCATTCATGGCTATTGCCACTCATGCAATCATTTTGGGCATAAGGCAAGAGAGTGTAGAACATAAGTGAGATGTAATAACAGATGGAACAAAAATAGAAATCTTTATGGGCGGACAAGTAGAAACTACAATACATATGTTCCTCTAGTGAATTATAAGGTTATATGCTATAAATGCAAAAGTCGTATTACAAGACCTTCAAGACAAAACAAGAAGATAAAAATACTTGGAAAGCATAAGAAAGAACCTATGAAAGTTTGGAAGAGGAAACTACAGCAAAAATTGGTATGAACTGCCTCTATTGAAATGGGATCCGGGGACTATATTGCTCAAGGACAAGCAATTTTTTGGGTGGGAGGACTTGTAATGTCCCATGTTGAACGATAATTGCACTTTGCGAAATCTCCTTATTGATCAATTAGATCTGATCAATAAGTCGTTATTTTATTGGCTATCAGGTTGTAAGGAGCATATAGTTTTATTGAAATGAGCAATAGACTCCATTGCATACTCCTCTAATTACCTGATCGCACCACATCACTATATTGCAGTGTTCCATGGGGATGCATCCCCCCCAAAAAACCCCGCGTTTACTAGACGGGGATGTCTCAGAGACTTGGGGACTTGGGGGGGACATCCTCCCACTAGCTTACCACTAGCACCACCATCCCACCACCAGTGTTGTTGTCTCCAAGACACTGCTAGGACTTCGAGGATGTTGGGGTGTCCTCAAGATGTCTAGGGGACTCCTAGTTGTCTCCAAGATGTATAATTCTTTTACTTATACTTATTTTTATAACTATTTTTTCAAGTACTATATGTATTTCAGCACCCTACCGCACCCCCCAAGCCGTCATCCCCCTTTCGTCCCCTCACCGCCCCCAAACTTAGACCCTCTGTCCCCGAAACGCATCCCCTGTCGTCCCCCCATCCCCGTCCCCGAAGCCCCATGGAACACTGCTATATTGGGAGTCATTATGAGTTGGGCAACTCTTATTGTTGGTTGATATCCTTTGATGCACAAGATATTAAATATTATTCTGTCAGGCGAGCATATAGGATTTGGATATAAAAAGTTTGTTACCACCTTTTTGCATAGGCCGATACTTGTTATATCGAGGAAGTGTTGTATTATATATTAATTCCAGCATAGAATCTCCATTTGTCTTATTTGCCGAAGATATTATTAATAAAGATTATTTTTATCGAGTAGCCTATTGCATTGGGTAAGAATAATTAAGGCCGCCTCATTATATGTTATTGAAACAGAGTGATAAGTAAGGAACCGATAACAATATTCTTAGGTGATCATCTATTTTTGATATTGATTGAGTATGGCTATCAGCATTATTGGGCGAATTCATAATATAGCAATAAGTTAATAATTAAGGGTAGCGATAACATATAATTGTGCTATGATGAGAATATTAAGCCGATAGTAGAAGCTACATTGATTCAAGATAACTCATATTCCGGAAGACATAAACAAGCGTAGAATAACATGAGGAATACATAGGTTCGCAAGTACAGGTCGCCTCACATACCATATGTTTATAAGCTAGGCCATCGAGAGTTCATCAAGCATATTATTCATCGCCACTGGTTTAGGGAGTCTCTGGATTATCCTATCCGTCAAATTGAAGGGAAAGCCGTGTCAAATGCCAAACATATATCTCCAATTTATATTATATAATGAATGTTATTAAAGAAAGCAGCCACGATTATGGACAGCAATTAAGACATAGAAGAAAAGCTTAATATATTATTATCACTTACAAACGGTGACTAAGCATAAACATCTCTTAACAAAGGTCATGACTATCTAGATGGTCATCTCTATTCAAAGAGATGCACCCTTTCTTGTAAAGGCATTTAGGTATAAAAGGACATATTACAAAGCAAAAATCATGGAATGGAATTGCAGATTTATATATTTAAAATATCAGATCTGAAGTGCTTTTCAAGAGCTCACACTCAGCCAACTGACGGACACATGAATAACAGTAGTAATTAGATACCATGTTAAGCACAAAGCGCATGAATATGAAGACAAATTCAGAAACAGTGAACTAATAGAGGTCTAAGCCTCTTGCATATTCAAAAGCATGATTTGAAGTGATAAATCAGAAACAGCAAGTATATTTTCTCGTCCCATTCTCATTATCAAACTAATAATTGATTCAGACTTATCATTCTGAATTCATATCAGGAATTGGCATCATAACACCTTTTCCTGAAACTGTCGTAAATGATCAAACTTATATGTTATATTTGAAAGCCACAGTGATAGAATCGATATTAAAGTGTTATATATAATAGTTCATTTTATTTCATCTATAATTTGGAAACTCAGTTAGCTTACCTTAATAATATTGGATGACAACCTTTGTCAATCCAAATAAAAAAATTAATCGAAAATCTATTAATCCGGACGAAGGGTCATTACAGGGTCCCATCTCAAAACATGAAGTACTATTGAATAAATAAATAAGACAATGGGCCCTGGAACTTTGTGATCATGATAAATTAGCGAGTTAGTGAAACTGAGATCCTCTATTGCAAACTCTGATCCTTGCGGACATCACCTGGTGTAAATGTCCTACAATCACATGTAATGATGAGGTAATGTAATCATTTGTTGTAAATAAATATTCTGGTATGTAATTGGAAGTCAGGGATAT
The DNA here is from genome assembly GCA_007258455.2 of Sequoia sempervirens. NCBI lineage: Eukaryota > Viridiplantae > Streptophyta > Pinopsida > Cupressales > Cupressaceae > Sequoia > Sequoia sempervirens. The sequence goes on from VDFB02373551.1 coordinate 48,430, forward strand.
AATGTGATTGCTTACATCGGTCCCCTAGTCATTTACCTTGGTAGAAGGGTACCCTGGTGTGTTTATATGGGGCATACCAATCATTCTTGGCAGTGTGACAGGCTTTACAGAGAAGGCAACATAGTAAAGACCATCCAGATGACTCATCAAGCATGGTGGAAATCATATCCAGTGATTCCTCCATTGAGTATTATTTGCCAAGAAATATAAAAAAAATTAAAAATAAGTTGTCATGGTGGGTATCATATATGCTATGCTAATGGTGTTTATTGCAATAAATGTGTTTTTATATCTTCCATTCTCTTTCAATGTCAATCCTTCTGAGCTTGGACACGAGAGACTATTTAAAATTTGCTGATTTTATCTTTTTTTGCCTGTTTGCTGCAAGATGCTCATTAAAGCCTGTGGCCTGTCCAACAAGATGATCTTTCTGTGCGGCCATTTATTTAAGATCACACCAGATGCTTTTTCAAGGGCCATTTATTTATAGTGAAAGTTGAATTAGTAGAATTGTTCTGTAATATATCAAAAGGGGTGACTGTTGGGTTTCTTGGCTCCTGTTTCTTTAATCCTATTGTAAGAATTATCTGTAAAGTTATTCTTATCAGTTTGATTTCTATGCCCAAGACCAATGGATTCAGGAAAAGTAAACTTCTAGGCCTACATTTGTTTTCCTTTGTGTTTTCTCAGTGCACATGTTCTTTCATACAATATAAGGGAGAAAACTCAATTCACGAATAAAACAAATGTTGACCACGTGTAAAATCTGTTCAGACTTAAGTCTTGTCAAGAGCATTGTCTCATTGTTTCATATTGATTCTTTGTTTGATTACAGTATTGCTTCATCTAAGGACCTTGTGTTATGCTTCTTAGTCTGGAAGTTCTGGTTCTAAATTATTCATGATGACTGAAAATGATGTCTGCAGGGCTTGTTTTGGTCACTTCTGCAGCAGGAGCCAGAAGTACGCTTAGCTGTAAGAACATCTCAGTTTGAAGGCAAAACCATGATTGTCTTATATAGCAATATAAGCATACCTCACTTGAAACCCGATTTTGTCCAGTGGATTGTTTTTATGGACTTCATTATTGACTGATTCTTTATTTTCCATGACAATCTTTTTTTCTGACAGGTATATCGTTTAATAGCTGGATTAGTCACTAGGCCATGGTGTTTATGGGAAGTTTGCTCAAAGGAAGAAATAATCAACTTTGTTACAGATCCATACTCTGAAACCACAAAAGAAGGTTGATCTGAATATGGTTGAATCATTTATTTAAAAATTAACATGGTTATAGGATTTAGACAATGAATATTATGAGGCTATATTGGTTGAACACCATTTCAGGTATGGAATTCCGACATTCATGCTGTGTAGCAATCAACAATTCTTTGATGGCTTCAGATTACAAGAATGATGCAGCATTTTCCCAAGTAGCAGAAAAGGTAGTCTTCCATTTCCTTTATTGTAATTATCCGCATGGATTTTTTTATTGCTAAAAGTTTATTGTGTCGTGACAATTTATGCCCTCATCAAATGCTTCCATTTTCAACGAGCATTATATTTCTTACAGTTGCAGATAGCAGTCAAAAGGGGTCCCTATCTTGCAAAAGTACGAATTGAAGCCAAGCCTCTTGTGATCACCCAAGAGAGATTTTGAAGTATTTGATATTGTATTGCATAATAAAAACCATGCTTAAGAAAAGGAATCTGCAGAAGCTAATTCTCTTCATTCATGTAAATGTTTGAAGCAGACTGCTGGAAATTATGAGGTAACTGCATTTACTTGTCACTAATGAACATCTCAGATGTTTGGCCCATCTGCACAAGTTCCAGTTTTGCTTTATTGTAATACTTAATGCTATATGCTCAAGAACTAATGTATAATTTAAAATTATCTGAGCGCATTTGTTCTTATTTTAAGTTTTCGTGATATTTGGTTCAGAATAGCAAATGTGGAAATACAAATTTACAAATTAAATTCTATTTTGGTACTCTAGTATGTTACATTGCATCATTTATTGATACATCAACCTTTCCCCTGTTCTGGTGGACCCTTTCATACTTTCCACGTTTTAGAACAGTTTGTCATGAAACATTCTTTTACGTTTAGCTGATAACAATTAACAGCACTTAATAGACAGGGTTGAACAATTAGCTGGTGAAGTGATAAGCTAAATTATGTGATGTTAGTGTTGTGTTACTGTTAACTACCATGTAACTCTTGATGCCCAAAATTTACTCATGGTTTACTTGTACAATTCAATACTTTTCTCACAGCCCTTGAACTCAGTGCTTGACAAATAAAATATGATCAATTTTTGCACCATAGTTAAAGAAAAATGAGGAGCTATATACCATATTTCATAATTCAACACTAATTTTCTAGACTAGCTATGTTTGAACCATAGTTCCATGGAGTTTCTTAACGGGGAAGTGGGGGGATGGAGGGATGGGAGGACCAAGGGCCTAAGTTTTAGGATGGTGAGGGGACGATGACATAGGGGAGGCGAGGTGAGGGGGGGTGGGGTGATGCAAATACATATAGTACTTGAAAATTTAGCTATCAAAAGATGTGTAAGGAGTAAGAGTATAAGAATTGCAAATGAAACTTTGGCATGCTAAGTAAAGCTTAAACTAATAAACATTAAAAACATGGCAATGATTGCATTGAACATTAACAATAGTGGTTAGAGGTTTGGGGACAAATTAGAAAAAGTATAAGAATTGCAAATGAAACTTTGGCATACTAAGTAAAGTTTAAACTAATAAAAAATAAAAACATAGCAATGATTGCATTGAACATTAACAATGGTGGTTAGAGGTTTGGGGGTAATTAGAAATAAGTATAAGAATTGCAAATGAAACTTCGGCATACTAAGTAAAGTTTAAACTAATAAACATTAAAAACATGGCAATAATTGCATTTAACATTAACAATGGTGGGTGGAGGTTTGGGGTCAAGGGGTGGTGCCCCTTGGAGGGGTCTGGGGGCAAAGCCCTTGGTGGGATCAAGGGGCAGTGCCCCATTTGGGGGTCTAGAGGCAAACCCCTAGTGGAGTTGAGGAGTAGCGACATTCACGAGGTCGAGGGGTAAAGCCCTTGCCACCAAGCACAAAGGCCTTTGAAACCTCACAAACCTTCACAATGAACGTTATTTTCACGATTTTATCACTTAATTTTTTTGTAACTCCTAGAAGTCTGGGACAGTTGGGAGACTCATTGAAGTGTCTTGGACGTCTTGGGAATGTCTCAAAGTCCCTACACCATGTGGGATCTTGGAAATGTCCCTAAGACTTGAGTGGTGATGGTGGGACGACATGAGGACGTTTCCCCCAAGTCCCCACATCTCAGAGACATCCCTATCTTGGAAATGCAGGGTTTTTTTGGGGGGGATGTGTCCTCATGGAACACTAGTTTGAACACTAAAATATAATAAATAGAAACCCATTTTTGAAAGGAAGCATTGAGATTAACATAAAATATCAAGTTTCAGGCAAATTAGAGATGTGAATGTATTCCTTAATTTGGGCAATTGGACATTTAGTTATTGTGTTCAATACTGCCATAGCCCACCATCAAGTAGTATCATGACAGGTGAATTAGTGAAGGAATTTCCTTTGACCTTTTCATGTGGGGAGTTTTAACCTCATTCACATAGGAACGAGCAATGTTGGAAGATTTGTTTTAAGAGTTCCCTTTTGAGTTGCAGGTAATTAATTATAGAATTTTACATGGCTAACATGCATATAGTGTTATGCATCAATGTTTTGGCCATGTTAAACCATATTGCAAAAAATAATTGTCCATATCAAAATAAAACCCCAGTAAAGAGGGAGCTTCCACTTCTAATTCGAAGAGCAATTTATCTGTGCATAGTTGTTTGTTTCTAATCAACACTCAAAAGGTGTGAATTGAAACGCCAACAATTTTTTGGCACCCACCATGGGGCTCGAGGCATAAAACTTCAAGAAAGCTTACGCTTTATGACATAGGAATGACCATTTGGCACCCTATTGTGTGATCCAGCCAGAAGCAATGGGTGACAACAACAATAATGTTGACAGGAATCTAAGACATCCACCCCCCATTACCTTGGGTTAATAACATTGGACCTTTGGCGTTGCAGGAACATCATGAATTACCTAAAGGGTCAAGGAAACACTTTCCACGGTTTCACGGCGATGGAACTCGACATCTTGATCATCATATTTCTGCCTTCTCAATGGCTTGCGTCGTTTTGCATTTGGCACATGAAGACATCGCAGTGCGTCTCTTTGTGGAGACTCTTGTTGGGAATGCTATTGACTGGTTCAATCACCTAGAGCCGGGTATTATCACAAGTTGAACTACGAGCGAGAAAGTTTTGGGGAGATTCAAGCCTGCTGAAGACAGTCATCTGTTGTTTGTTTGACTTGTAAATTCAAAGATGGAGCACAACAGGCCCATGAGGGAGTTTGTAGCAAGATTTAATCGTCTTGTTACACGACTTTCTTCTACACTTAATCCATCACCGGAGATTCTAATGAGTTGCTTCATAAATGCTCTTCCATCAGAGATAGCCTTCTTCTTGAAGATGGCAAAAGAAACATAATTGATAGATATGTAAGAACACACCATCGAGTTGGAGGATAATATGATCACCTCCGGCAAGATGAAGAAGGATTCAATCAGACCTCTAGTTTAGAGTTGTATAGGTCCCCAGCTATAGAAAGTAGCCAATGAGATGCTTGCGCTACCACCACCATAATACCAACCTCAACAACTGTATCAACCAAAGAGAAATAGTTTTCAGCCTTACAACAATTATAGGCCATGGTTGCCAACTCCACTAAAACAAACGATTAAAGCTCCACAAAATATTGTATTTTGTTCTTTCCATGAGACGAATGCACATATTGGTTTTACATGTCTTGAAAATTTAAGAATGAACCAGATTATGGGATATACTGAGGCTGCACCCAGTTCCAGTTTTGTCCCTACACCAAGTTCAAATGTTGTCTTACCATAGACGAACAACTTCGATGGCGACTTTGCTCCAGGATACTTTCAAAGTGAACCCGTTATTAAAGAAGATGAAGACCTTTGTCACTACTCTCTTGCAATAAATCACAAAAGACATTCAATGCCTGTTTTTACACGTGCTCTGCACTTGAAAGTGCAAAAGGAAGAAGAAGAGAGGCGGAGAGCTAAAGAACAAATTAAGGAAGTGGTTGCAACTTCCACTTCTATAAAAATTTCACAAGAGAATGCTAAAACGGTTGCTCAAGACCCGCCCTTAGCAAATTTTGATATTGTAAACTCCATGATGAAGACCAAGGTTAAGATTTCACAGTTGGAGTATCTTCGTGATCATCCTGAGCAATTGGACAGAATAATACATGTAAAGAAAGAAGCTTCAATTCAACCTACATTGCTCGAGTCATTTGTTCCAACAAAAGAAAAGCCCAAACCTTTCTATATATCTTTATATATAGGAGGATTCAAATTGAGCAATTGCATTATAAATTTAGAAGCCTCAGACAACATCATGCCTCTTCAAGTGATGAAAGCATTGGGACTCTTGTGCTCAAAAACTCGGAACAAATGTTATTCACTTGAGTTTAAGTTAGTGTCCTTGGTCGGACAATTGAAGAATGCTCAAGTAGGGTTGGCAGATTGTCTAGAGAAAAAGATAATGATAAATATTCTAGTGGCTAACATTCTATCTAGCTACAAGATGTTGAGTCGGAGCTTCTACAAAGATCTTGGTGGTGCAATGCAGTTAGATTGGTCATTTGCAACCATTCCTGTGAAGGCAAAATCAAGATAGAACCTGAGCCCAAATTCTGATTCATAGTGGTGAGATCCCTAAACACCCCAACCCAAATTCTATATCAAGAAACGGGTCTTGGTAATTATGTGACGTTATCAGAGATGGAAAATAAAGACCAAAACATTGCTTGTCCTAAAAAGAAATTGACAAAGGATACAAAGTTATGGACAATGCAATTTGATGGGGATTATTCAACTGTAGGTTCAAGAGCAGGGGGAATAATCATCTCCCCTAATGGACAGTTACACCCATTTGCACATTGCATGCAATTGGAATTCACTGAAGCTGAAAAAGAGGTGCTCTTGTTAGGCCTCAAAAATGCCAAAGATAGGAACTAAACTCCTATGTGTTAAAGGGGATGCAGAGCTGATCAACGAGCCAATCAAAGGATATTTCCAAGTCAGAAAAGATCACCTACGACATTATAGAAATCGAGTTTGGAACGCAATCGATTGGTTTGAAGAGTTTGACATCAGAGACATCTCGAGGATAGACGAGAGCAAAACCAATGCCTCAATGGTATTTGATTCCCTCTCTACGCCATATTCTGACTTTTGTCAAGGTGCCTTTACCTGGGAATATGAAGATATGAGAATCTTCATCCTGGAAGATTTGTCTCCCGTAATACCCATCAGAAGAGAAATGAAGCCTTTCAGGCATAAATGACATCCTTCAGGGATTGTGTAATTTTCCTTTCTGTTTTTCGTGATGTGTTCATTATGTTGTGTTTCCCCTCTCTGTAATAGTTTTATTGTGTTTTAGGTGATTAGGCACCTTCTTTTAGGTGATTTATAGGGAAGTTCCAACTATTTGGTGATTCTTAGGAAAAGTCTTGTTCTAGGTGATTAGGAAATGTTGCTGACTCGTAACAAATTTTCCTTTCTGTTTTCGTGATGTGTTTCCCCTTTCTGTGATGTGTTTGTTATGTTGTGTTTCCCCTCTTTGTAATAGTTTTGTCCTGTTTTAGGTGATTAGGCATCTTGTTTTAGGTGATTTCTAGGGAAGTTCCAACTATTAGGTGATTCTTAGGGAAAAGTCTTGTTCTAGGTGATTAGGAAATGTTGTTGACTCTGATGCCCAATGGATAAGGCACTGGTCTATGCTTAAAAGTCCAGAGATTCTTGGTTCTCCTATGTTGTAAGTATCCGACATAGTCCCCAAACAAAGCTAAATGTTGTACACCAAATTAAAAAATTTGCTACACGGGCATTTTGAAGAAATGGTCAAGTCTTGTTAAAATTGTCAAAAAAGGTCAAAATTGGGAATTTGCATGTCTTGCATGAGGGTTAAAAAAAACAAAATTTTCAAAATCTAATGATCTGGGTCTGCTCAGAGCAACTTGTTGATGTGATTTTTATGACCGCACCAATCAGCAGAACAAAATAGTCTGAAGGCTATTCTGTTCTCTCTTGATCAAAGTATTATGTGCGCTAAGATTGTGAGAAAGTTCGCACGTTCAACTCCAAGGTTCCGAATACTTAGAATACCCTCAGTTGGTTTGATGTGAATTGTTGTTTTCACAAAGGGACTTACACAATTGTTCAGGATTCTTGCAGTTAACAGTAGATGGATGGTTTGAAGGGGATTTTGCAATGCGGATGATTTGGCAATAAGCACGTTTTCCTAAAGCTAACCAAAAATGTGCAGAAAGTAAATGAGTGTAGGGCCTAAGAGACTTATATTCTATTCTAAATGCAGGATATGTGGAGCTCAACTTCGGCAGACTTCGACAGAATTTCGCCTAGCCTTACGTCGGACAGATTCAACAAAATTAGTGCAATCTTCAAAGGGATAGCAAAAGATATTCAAATTATAATTTAGCATACATATACCATCAGGACGACGCATATAAGTATACAAATCACAATCGAAGTTAAACTCAAGATAATCTCCAGTGGACCACGCAAGGCGAACTTGTCATCAACAAGCTGCTAGTGGTATGGAATGAAATGAAGCTACCTCAATAAAACACCACACATCAAAGTAAACTACTTGTATGAGATAAAAATAATGCTACTTTATGCTACTTGGATCTGAAAGGATGAAGAGACCTTGCTAGCTATCCATGACAAAGACGAATTCTACCATCAATGAAAAGATCTATTATCATGAAAGTTTTACACAACAATCTCCACAAGAGTTTTCAAAGGGAAAACTTTCCTTCTCCACACTACAAAATGTCTACTCTGCTCTACTCTCTAGTTTGATCTCCAAGTCTAATGCTAATGTTCAGCTCTAATCTAATGAATTACAAATGAGGGGGACTCCCCCTTTTATAGGTAGCCCAGTCCAATGGACGGCTAAGATTACAATCAAAAGAGTGGCTAAGATTAAGCCACCTCAGCCCTAACCCTAAAAACTGCCAGAATGGGGAGTGGTGCAATAAATGAGCAAAGATTCCCACTCACTCCCAAAATAGTAAAGGCAATTAATGCCCACAATCAGTCTTCTAGAAGATCCTCGTCTAGTAGTGCATTCCCATTTCCTTCTCTCTGGCTGCAAACTCAGAATGCCAAGCCCTCAACCTCTGATGAAATGGGTGGAATGCAATCAAGTGCAACTCCAATATGTGAATGCTCATGCCTTGCACAAGATTTTCTCCAAGCAACTAAGGAATCCTGCGTGCTCTGGATCAAGGTGGAGAAAGTAGAAGTATTCTCGAAATCATCTTGTACGAAGGTCTTTACCTCTGAAAAGAAAGGCACCACCTACCCCTCAAATTATCAACATTCACCTCATCGGATTCAACCCTAGCAAATGGCCTCGAAAGTATTCTAAACTCCATCAATGATATTGGCCATAGCCTTCCACTGGTTGAATTTTCTGCGCATCGAAGAAACCACGTCCCATGATTGTCGAAGAATACCATCTAGAAAAGTCATACCTGTCATTCTCCTGAATGACCCCTCCATCAATCAGCAATCGCAAAGGGACATGCCTCAATGCCTCAAGATGCTGAATTACTTTGCTCTGATAAACGGAAGCATCTCCCCAGGCCTGATCAACTGCCTTCATCCGTGCCACAATACTGGAAGCCTGTTGAAAAGCAAGAGCAAGGTCCTCCATAAACTTTTTTGTCTCAACACGAACTCCCGTGACCCATTTGTCTGCCTCCTGTGCCATCTTCCCTAACTCCATCAAGCCACTGATTGACTCTCTAGGTATCTCCATTGGAGGCTCTATCACTGGAATCTCCTGCCCACGAGAACGAGACAACTGTTGCACATATCCCATCAAAGCCTTATGCTCTCGTTTCAACTTCTTGTACTTTCCTTCCTTCTTGAATAACCTATCCTTGAGGGCGTGATAGGAGTTATCACATTCTTCTACAATCTGTGCACCTGTGGGGCGTCCTAACTCCAAAGTTGTGACCACGTAATTTTCTGGCATTGCCTCATCTCGGTCACAATCAACCTGTGGCACAGCCACATGAAGGGTGCGGAAACCATCCTCATCAGTTGATATCTTTGAAAACTTTCGTGCTCTCTTCTTCTGTGGAGGTGCACTGATCTTGTTCAAAAACTCTTCCATTTCAACTGCTGGATCAATCTCTTCGCTGGGACTCCTTCTCATCCTATCCCTGAGCCAATCAGGTATTGTATACTGTATATCAAGTGGATGTTGCTCCTGTGCCTCTACTTCTCGAACTTGTTCCACCTCTACATCATTCTGGTGAGGCTCATCATCCTCAAGTGGCTGAGTATCTCCTGAAACTATATCATCATCGTCCTCCAAATCCGTCTCTAACTCCTACTGAAACTGAGGGTCAGTAATAGTCCCCTCATCATCCTGCTGATCATCTCTACTAGGTGTGTTGACGCTCTAGCCAACTAATTCTCTCCGTGGTGGTTGATTATTTTCCTGTACTGCTTGCACCTGATTCAATGCATTCCTTTTATCAGCAAATAGAGAAACCTCCTGTACGCTTAGAGAACGTGTCTCCAATGGCGTGGGTGATTCAACTGCAACTCGTGGAGGCTCCTACTGAATAGGCTCCTGCCGAACTGGCTCCTTTCTTTTGGATTCCGGACCTCGTGTGATTTGTTTCTTCCTGCCGATGGTGGGTGTCCTGTGATCTCCCATCAAGTTGTAAGTCAAAGCAATCGACTTACTCTTCAATCTGCTCACACGCCTGTCAACCCATGCTCTGGTGAATGTCAAGACCGGAATAGAAAGTGTGTCCAAGTCAGCAACCTCTGGTTCTGACCAATCCGGGAGTGGAAGCGAAATATCTCTCACTGTTGCATAATTTGGATGGACAACGTCCATGTCCTCATTCACTTGGTCTGGAACCGGAACAACTTCGCACTCCCTGATCATGTTAATTGGCAACTGAGAGAACATTATTTTCCTAACTTCAACCTCGTTTGACGCATCAGCCCAATAATCCTCAATATTTTCCTTATGTTTAAATTCCTCTGATAGCACCCATTTGATGTTATTATGCGGATCATAGTGTTGTCTACTGGTGTGATATGAAAAGTGAGAATTGAAGCTCACTCTCGGCCTCTCTAGCTGCCTGTAATGAAGGACACACTTCATCCGAATTGCCCATGACAATCGGGAAGTTTACAGCTCCCTTCTTTTTTTTCTTCTGAATTTTATCGTAGGCAACCAATTGCCTAGATATCTCTAACATCAATATTCTATTGGTTGGGTACTTAGGCAGCCTATATGGGTATGATGAAAAACCTTGCAGCCTTATGTAAGAAAACTTCAGAAATTGTATAAACCAGCACCCATACCTCTCGATCAATTCCTGGGCCTCTCTTGAGACTCTGTGATGCATCCGCTCCTGAAGCAGTCTCGTGATGTGCATGGTGAAGGTGTCATTGACACGCTTGTAATAGGTGGTACTAGTCAAATGCAACTACGGACAAGCCTCATGAATTTTAAACTGGTGAGAGCCACAACCAACAGGCTTTATAAGAAATTCCTTTGTACCTCGTCATACGAGCCAGCATGTAGATGATGTAAGAGCTCATATAGAACGTCTTTGTTCTTCTCAGGCTCAGGAGCTGCTCGTGCAAATTGTCACTGATCATTGCAGCCCAGTTGACGTAATCCTTTCCTTCCAGCACGAGGTTGATGTAATAGAACATCCAGGGCTCGAAAATAAATGACTGTGGGCAACCTCCAACCCTGCTCAGCATCATGATGAGATTGCAATACTCCTGCTTCAAGTCATCTGCTATGATTTTCCTTGGCAGCTTTGTACGAGAGGGCTTGGGGTTGCTCATCCAGTGAGTATTGATCATCTCCGTGCATCTCTCGAATGCAGAAGCATACATTCGCTCAGCTCGCTCTCTGGACTTGTAAATCATATTCCTGTGCACTGGACCAATGGTAGCAGGAGTGAGGTTGGCGAGCACTTGTCCATCTGGTGACATGATTGACCTGTGTTCTTTCTCATAGCAATTGGTGCACTCCATCATCAGCTCCGAACACTGAATGGCCGGCAGGAAACCAGCAGCTGCATATAACCCACTTCGAACAATGTTGTGCGAAGTGTTTGAAAGTCGATGACTACCAATCCCCAGCATTCTGTTCTTGAAAGTCTCTAGGTTGACGGAGCCCAAGTTGGTATCTGTCAGCGTGCCCAACTTTGAAGTGAATTTCGATTTTGGCATAAATGTCTTGCTCAGTTTCTTTATAACAGCTTGCCTGGATGCACCATTGTTGTCTTTGCTAGTTGCCCTTGTTTCAGCCATCTGCAGGACAATAAACATCCATGAGTAAATTCATTTAGAAAATAAATAAAATATTGTGCAGGGGCTGCCAGTCGACTTCAAGAATTTGAGAAGTTGCAATATCATTTCTCATTCGCAAACCTCAACTTCTCCTTCAACAGATTCCGAACTTCAATCACTTAGAAAAGTCTCAGCAACTGCAGATTTTAGTGACTTCACTCTTGTGAATTCGCACTTCTTCAATCAGCAAATCAGCAAGTGCGCACTTCAATACACTCTTTGAAATTTCCTACTTCAAGGCGTCCTTCTTAGCTTCAACAATATGATCTTCAAATCGAAATTCCCTCACTTGCACTGGCAACTTCAAACTTCAGCAACAAAATCGAACTTTGGCACCAACTCAAGTAGATTTGCACCTTTTAAATCAGCAAATAGCTTAGCAAGTGCGCACTTTCTCAGTTCCAGCAACTCACAAATTTTAGACTTCAGCAAACTCTCCAGTCCTCAGCAAAATTTCGAACTTCTCAAGCTTCAGTCCTCAGCACTCACAAATTTGAAACTCAGAGCAAATCGAACTTCATTTAGCTGTGAAAAAGAAGTGAATAACCTCTGAATACTTACTTCTCTTCGGCCCTCTGTCACTTGAATTCGAATTTTACTTCTCTTCGGCCCTGGAAAATTCATCTGTGAAGAGCTGGATTAAAATCATCTAGGCAACTCATTTCGAATTCATCGTTTGAAGCATCTTCCTTTCAAAAATCATTTTATTCAAATTTGCCTTAGAAAATTTTAAAATTTTCCTTAGGAAAATTTCACAATTTGAGCACTGATTAAATTCTTCATACAAAAAGTGTTGGCGAAGTGCAGAAGACATAGAAATCCATTCCTCATCACAGACGTCCAGTACCCAGAAGAAAATTTTCTCCGAAACGTGCTGAATCCATGGGTACACAATGAACGGGTTCATTAAAAAAATTTAAAATTTGTAAACCTTAGAAAAATATTATTCCACCAATTTTAACCCATTCTTCACTTCTGTGAACATCCTGTTGCTCTGACTTGAGAAATTTTTAAATTCATCCTGCATTGTCATCATTCTCAAATTTCATCACTGAAAAATTTGCTCGTGCTTCAGGGAAATTCACCACCTCAAGTTCTAGGCGTATTTTCTAAGGAAGAAAATACTTTGCCTTAGAAAAATTTTAAATCATCTTGAAAACTTTTTTGAAAATCTCGCCTTGGAAAATTTTATATTCAACTTAATCAACTTGCCTATGAGAAAATTTATTTCACTTAGAAGATCTTCCTACAAGCACATCATATTTTACTTCCATCATCTTCAACGCTTTAGGAAAAATTTTATTATTTTGCAACTCCAATGCCTAGCAACTTGGTTTTATTTATCACCTTGCATTTTACTTCACACTTGAAAGATATTTAAATTTAAAATTCCAACGCCTTTTATTTTTCACTCACCACCCTAGGCGCATCATGTGTGAAGAGAAACAAGCTCTTAACACCTAGCATTTTATTCACCCTTGGCAATATTTTCTAACACCTTGGCACTTACCACCTTGGGTGCACATAGCACTTGAAGAAGAATAATAACCACGCCTAGCATTTACCTTGTTTTCACCACGCCTTGGAGTATTTCACTTCACCCTTTACCTCATTCACCACCCTACATTCACTTTTACTCTCTTCAACTTGGGCGCATTTTGGCATGCATGAAGGATGACCCTTGGACTTCCCCGTTTTTGTCTTCACTTGACCTCATTTGGGCGCATTTAGGCATATGAGGGGGACGAGCTTTTGTTGACTTGTTGACTTCTTTGAACTTTTGTTGCATGGGCACATTTGAGAGGGGGAGGAGAATAAAGCCTTTTTCCAACGCCATCTTGTGACCCTTCAACTTCCCTTTTTTGTCCTTACATGCGCTCTTTTGGGCACATTTTGCATAGGGAGAAGGATGAAACATGTTGACCCCTTGACTTTCTTTCTTGTTGGGTGCATTTCCACCTATGTGCAGGATGGGCGCATTTAGGGGGTGGTGGAGGATATTCAACACTTAGAAAAATTTTTTGCTATCAACTCTCAAGGTGGGCGCATTTTGCCATGCCTGCAGGATGAAGTTCTTTGACTTCTTTGACTCTCTTCTACTTTGGCGCATTTTGCTATGCTTGAAGGATGGGCGCATTTTGGCCTAGGAGATGGACGAACACCAATACTTAGAAATTTTTTATGCTTTTACCTTGTGTTGGGCGCATTTTGCCATAGCTACAGGATGAAGTCCAATACTTAGCCACCTTTTCCTCGTTTTGCCAGCTTCCATGTCCTGCTATTTATAGTAAGTCTCTTGATTTTTGCACTCTGAAGCTCAAAATGATTTGAAATTTCAAACACTGCATCCTCACGACCTTGTTACCCTGTTGACACTGCTATTTTTAGTTGGCCTGCTATTTTTAGCCCATTTCCGAAGGTGATTTGCTATAAATAGTAACTGCTTGCTTCTGATACCTCCATAGCTCCGATTGACTTGAAATTTGAACGACGTGCTCCTCACCACGTGACCTTACTACTAACATCAACGCATGCAACTAATTTTCTATTTTTAGCCTACTTCCAAAACGACTTACTATAAATAGTAAGTGCACTGTTTGTCTTCAAATTTTACCAGCAGATAGCCTGAAGGATGTTGATCGCGGTGGTTTACACCGGTTTTCAAAAATTCTGACTTTTTACCCTTCTTTCCAGGTCCCAAAGCTGGAAACCCTAATTTGCTCTGCATGCATATCAAATGATCTTTGTTTGTCCTCGTTTTTGCTACATTGCGATCAGCTCGTGATTCTGAATTGCTGGGAGGCGGCTGCCGGGACGCACCTGCTAAAAATAATAAGTTCCTTATTGAGTGACCATCTCCATTTGCATGTCATATCACTGCGTAGCTCTCGAAAAACCCATAAAGAATATGCCAACATGCAAAGAAAACCCTGACATGCAAACCCTAAAAATAGCCTCGGAAGACTGAATTCTGAAAGTCGTTATCCCGCTTTGCATGTTACACCATCGCGAAGGTCTCGAAAAACCCAGAATGAATCTCCAGACATGCAAAGAAAAACTCTGCATCTAGGCCTTGAAATTTGCGCCGGAAGCTGGACTTGCTAAAAATAGTAAGTTGTCTGTTTCAGCTCAAATTTTGCCAGTGAGCAGCTTGATGTGTTCTGAATGCAGTGTGACTATTGGAATTTCAAAAACTCTGACGAAATGCCCTGGATTTCACATTTACTAAAAATAGTAAGTAACCGAAATCTGATGAAACTTCAATGGAAGCTTGCTGGAAGCACACTGACCTCAATGTTAAGCTCTGTTTTCAATTTATTCACTTCATTCAACTTCGGACTGACCAGGAAAGATGGAAACCCTAATTTTCAGACTTGGCCAAAATTTCACGTTTAAGCTCAACGACGGAGAAATCCCCGGAAAGGAGATAGAGAGAGAGAGAGAGAGAGAGAGAGAGAGAGAGAACCCAAGCCAAAAGACCAAAATGGAGCAAAAATTAGGGGTCCCCATCTTGAATGGAGCGATGTGTGAAAAGGTCACAACACAACCTAGTCTACAAAACCCAGATTTTGGTTTTTCGGCCATAAACTTTAGGAAAATTTCTATTTTTAGAAACTTTCTAAAAATAAAACCTTTTATGGGTTTTTCTAGGTTTCTTCTCAAACAGATGTTGGTAAAAAAAAATTAAAATAGAAAGTTTGGCTTCCAGGGCTCAAACTAATTTTGATTGGTTGAAAATACTTCCTCATCAAGCTGGTCCAGTCAGAATCATCAAAAGATTAGTTTTGCCCTGGTGGGTCTATTCTGCTTTTTCAGAAGCCAAATCAGGAGCTCCAAGGTCATCAATGGAGGTTGCTCAACTCCCAGATGTCAGATTCAAAGTCTTAAACACTGCATAGAAGATGAGAAATGATGAACATGCACGCGAAACAGAGAATGAAAGAGGGATGTTGTGAATTCGTGAAAATTGCAAAATTTTGACTAAGTCTAGAGAGTTCAAGCGCCCCTACCTAGTCAAGGCACCTAGGATTCTTTTCCTTAGTCAGTTTTCAATCTCTGGTTGCTAAGCATGAAGCAAAAAGTGAAGGAGAAAGTGGAAAGTTGAAAAATGCAAAATAAAAACTATCTCTGGGAACTCTAGCAGGGGCGCCCATCATTTCAAGATATCAAATGTTGTTGTTAGGGTTTGTGCTCCTAAGGTATCTTGCTCAAACTTCCTTTGCCTCTGCAGTGAATCCAGCAATAGGACCATCGAATCAATCAATCTATCGGAATCTCAGATCGAACAGAGAAGTCTTCATCAAAGAGCAAATTGGAAATTGAAAAAATCATCAAAAATATTCAAATCTAGGAACCTTAGGTGCCCCAGGTAGCTAGGGGTGCCTAGGGTTTTGGAGGACCTAATCCAACTATTAGGATTTGTCAGACCAGCCATTGTCTTCAGGATTCTTCGAGCTTTTCAGTGAATGTCTCGGCAAGATCGTCAGATTCATCAGTCACTCACAACTACATATCAAACAGAGGACAGAGCATAGAAGATCAAGTTTGAAGGTTGAAAAATGCCAAAAATGACCAAGCTTGGAGACTGTGGGCACCCCAGGTAGCCAGGAGTGCCCAAGGATTTGAGAGCCTAAAAGTTGAAATTAGGATTTGCAATCTCGAGCAACTTTTCTTCAGATTCAGCCCAACTCTTCAATGGATGCAATGGTGAACTCGTCAGATTTGACAAGCACCAGAAATCACAGATTGAATGAAGGCGAAAACATGGGCAAAATTGAGAGTCAAAAGAAAGTTGAAAACATAGTAAAAAAATCTAATGTTGGAGGAGTCGGGCGCCCCATGGGAAAAATTGAGAAAGTCAAAAGAAAGTTGAAAACATAGTAAAAAAAATCTAACTCTGGAGGAGTCAGGCGCCCCAGCTAGCAAGGGTCACCCAAGCTTTTGACCCCCCAAATCAACTTTTTAGGAGATGCAGCCTCCAAAAGTTCCATCTCAGAATTCGTCAAGCTATCCAACAAATCTAATAGCCAAATCATCGAGTTGGTCTAGCTCCCAAAATTATGAATTCATTTGAAGAATCAGAAAACAGTGATAAAATTTGAAGAATAGAAAAATGGCTAACACTAGGAGCCATGGGCGCCCCAGCTAGCCAGGGTTGCCCAGCATTTTAAGGGTCCAGATTTAATTTTTAGCATGAGCAATCTCCAGAACAATCTTGCCAGATTCAATCAAGCTTCGCGATGGATTATTTAGCTAGTTCATAGGATTCACCGAGCGCCTAGAATTGAGGATCAAACTAAGAACAAAATCAAGCAAAAAGTTGAGAATGTCAAGAAAATGGCTGTCTGCCAAGAAGGGCGCCCAATTTTTCATGCCTTTGAGAAATTTCCAAATTTTCATCATTCAGCTCTCAAACAGCGTCCACATTTGAGGAACCTACCCAAAAGATTTAAAGCTGGAGAATAAAGTGTTTTATTTATCCTCAAAACCTATAAAAGAAGGCTTTAGATTTCATTATTCAATTTCTACAGGTTGGCGTCCAGAGGAGAAAACATACAATTTTCTATTTTTCAAGATATGGAGACCTAAACGCAATGCTTTTTTAGTTTTCTTCATGGGTTCGGGATTGGCAAGCACAAAGGCTCACTTTTTCATGCTTTATTCTTCCAGGGCATCATTTTTCAAAGGAGGGGGGGTCATCTTTTTCAAAATTCATTCATTTGGGTCTATTTAGTTCTTGATTCTCTTCAACTTCAAAAAATTTTAAGTTTTCAAGAATCTGCTTTTTTCACGCTTTTTCAAGAAATCCTTAGCTTTTTTGAAATTTGATCAATTGGGTTTCTCCGGAACGAGATTCTCTATAAAACCCAGGTCCCAGCTTTTTTTGAAAAAATTGTTTTTCAAGACAAATCAACATTCTATTTTCCGCAGTTTATGCAAAAAGTTTTTGAACCTAGTCGAGTTTACAGTCAAAAATCAAGATTTTCAGCATACAACACTCTCCACTTGAAATCAAGAACAAATCAACTTTTTGGCAGATTGAGTTTCCTAAATGAGTCACCTCTTTGGGGCAGCAATAATTTTTGAGAATAGAACTCAAAACAACAATGATCTTGATGCTTTTGTAAGATGCTTGCCTAAAATGAAACACCAAATGCTTCCCAATACACCCACAGTGATTTTTATTCAGAAAATGTAACATAAAATGCTACTACACACAATCAAATATCTTCCCAATATTATTAATCTCAAGATGTAGGACAGTATTGAATTACACAGAATTGTAGTCATCAAAATCGTCACTCAGCCAAGAACGATAGACAACTCACAGAGTCCATTTGAAGCTCGTACTCACAAGAAACACTATGCAGCGTTCTTGAATGATAATCGTCTCAACCTATACCTGATTGTATGCATTTGCCTCAACAATGTTCCTTGAATGCTCACTGGCTCGATACACAGGGGACAGGTTGGCTCATATACCGGCAGCGATTACAACCTCCGCTAATGTTAGCACATACCAACTCTATTATGCACATATACAAGTCCTGGAAATGTCGAAAATCCAAGGCCTCTAAATGATTACATTACATGTGGGACGACCTATCTAGGATTGACGCCACTTCAATTGATGGCGTCGCCCAGTCTGGAACTAGATTCATTTTCCAAGGTCATACACCTGATGCCTTCATTGTCGCTAGAGAGAATGTGCGGTTCGTTGTGCCTCAAACAAATTGTTGTGCTTTCATGGTAGCCTCTAGTGTCATGATTAAAGATCGTATGATATATTTTTGCTCCTAGACAATGAATTGGATGCGCCTTAACTTCCATGTGGGTCTCTCGATTGAAGATTAGAGAGATAACTACCTTGAATTATGTCGATCTTTTGAGCCTAAGAGGAGTCGGCCAAACTGGAGTGCAAGCAACGTTGTAGATGAACTCCCGTCATGGTTCCATCAGGTGAGCCGAGGATTTTAGGTAACTATCATGGCGCTCAATCTGATTACGAAGCTCAATGATAATGGTGAATCTAAGAATGTCGACATAGGCTTTTGGAAGGGGTTTCGTCCTCCTAGATTGTTGGCCAGCTACGCGGTCCAAATCCAATGTCTTCATTCCATGATGCCCAACAATGAAACCGAAACGGCAATAAATACTTCTCCTTCCCAAAAGTCGGGTAGAGAGAAATTATTCAAATTTAAATGTTTTTGATAAAGTAAGCAGTGTTTATAAGGTGATGTACCCTTCACACAGAAAACCCATAGGGCCAAAAGGAAGCTAGTTCAAACCAGAACATGAACTAGGAGAAAAACAAACAGGAGCCACAAGGGCCTGACAAAATAGGCCAAATAGGCCACAACAGAAATAATTGACAAACAACTGTTGAACAGCAAACAAAGACTAGACAACCCCAAAACTTGAGGGGGCTAATCTGACTCCCTTAACCCTAGGTCGCGAAGAAGCGACAAATTTAAATTTAAATGTTATTTAACAATAATTTAAATTTATTATTTATTTAATATTATATTATTATTAATTAATATTATTTTGAATTAGCATTTAAAAATGCTTTTTATCCGCCAATTGGGACTAGGTCCCAAATTGGGGACATGACAGTCCTCCCGTCTCAAAAATTGCTTGTCCTCAAGCAATTGACACTTGTATACTCGAATCCCATATCAGCCTGAAAGTCACTGCTCCGCCATTTTGTTGAGCATCATTGCCCTTCTGCAGCATCTCATGAGGCATCTCATCAAACATACTAATTATTGTATCACCACTTTCCTCTAGTATGCTCCATTGAAGAATATAGGCAACCTTGAGACAAGACCTTTCTGAAAACGTATTATAATTGAAAATTCGACGGTCGGATCAAAAGTAATGACCCCGCGAAGTTGAAATACCAAAATTAATAAAATTTCAAAATATCTTCCTAAGGAAGTTACACTTTCTAGAAGATTCTATGGCGGTTACACTTTCCAGAAGATTCTAGGGTGGTGACACCTTCCAAATAAAGGATGTAAAGGGGGGCTATAAAGGAAAAGCCAAAGCAAAGTAAATGGTGGCTCTAATTTGTGATTTGCATATTTATGTAATCAGAAAGTCCATGTGATAGCAAATATAATGTAATGTCATTTTCATTTTAGTGATAATAGAAAATATTTGTTTTCCTTCTTGCATTTTGTTTGTGTTTTCCTTCTTGCATTTTGTTTGTGCTATTATATGTTGTTTTTGTAAGTTTTAGATTGTAAGGGGAGTACCCTTCATCATCGTCGCCCAGTCTGGAACTAGATTCATTCTCCAAGGTCATACACCTGATGCCTCCATTACCGCTAGAGAGAATGTGTGGTTCGTTGTGCCTCAAATAGATTGCTATGCTTTCATGGTAGCCTTTAGTGTCGCAATTGAAGATCAGATGATATATGCCTACTCCCGGACAATGAATTGGATGTGCCTTAACTTCCACACGGGTCTCTCGATCGAAGATCAGAGAGTTAACTACCTTGAATTATGTCGATCTTCTGAGGCTAAGAGGAGTCAGCCAAACTGGAGTGCAAGCGACGTTGTAGATTAACTCTTGTATGGTTCTGTCAGGTGAACCGAGGATTTTAGGTAACTATCGTGGTGCTCAATCTGATTACAAAGCTCAATGATAATGGCGAATCTGAGAATGTCGACACAGGCTTCTGGAAGGGGTTTTGTCCTCCCAGACCGTTGGCCAGCTACGCGGTCCAAATCCAATGTCTTCATTCCATGATGCCCAAAAATGAAATCGGAATGACAATAAATACTTTTCCTTTGCAAAAGTTGACCAAAGATAAATTATTTAAATTTAAATGTTATTTAACAATAATTTAAATTTATTATTTATTATTTATTAATTATTTAATATTATATTATTATTATTTAACATTATTTTGAATTAGCATTTAAAAATGTTTTTTATCCGCCAAATGGGACTAGGTCCCAAATTGGGGACATGACAGCTTTCTTTCTATTCTTGTCTCATTCTTATCCATTCTTTGTGAAGAAGTATCAAGATGTAATAGTTGGCAATTTCCCTATTTTTTGCTTTCATAGGTTGTTAGATGTTTATTTTGTTCTAGTTTTAGAAATAAAGCTTGCATGTTGGCAAGTCTTAGTTGTAAAAGCAAGGAGATTTTAGGGTTCCCTACTTCTCTGCTTGTGTATAAATAAGGGTAGTCTTTCCCATTTTTCTTGAACCGTGCTTGTGATAACAAAACGCTGAGCTTACTAGTGCCTTCTAATTGTTATTCATTAGTATTCACTTACTGTAAGAGCAAGCTTGTATGCTTATTTTTGTTGCAAGATATTGTTCAGTTCATGTGTTGATGTTTTCTGGTTTGATGGGTAAGTTGTAAGCCTATTATTGCTACAATCCTGTTGTCCCATAAATGTAATCTTTGTTACTTGAAATTTGAGAAAATAAAATCTTATGTCTGCTTTGTTGCTCTGATCTACTGTCTCGGATTTTCGTTTTATTGTTCTACTTATATAATCTTTATTTCAGCGTGCATTGAAAGTAGAGTAGATATGCGTTGGAAGAAAGTTTGTTTAAGTATTTGTGTCAAAGAATCATTCCTTGTTCATTTCTAACTCTCAAGCTCTGAGTTTACTTGAGTAGTTAGAAACATCGTTAGAGTAGGCTTCATCGTAGTTGAAATTCAAAAGAGAAAATCTCAGCTATGATACTCGAGTTTTATAACCTTGTGCTCTTAGATGAAAAAAAAGATTGGAAAATTAGTTTTAGTTACTTTCTTTAAGCAACATCACCAAAGAGGGAGCTTCCCCTCCTAATTCGAAGAGCAGTTTATCTGTGCATAGATGTTTGTTTCTAATCCGCATTCTAGAGGTGCAAATCGAAATGCCAACACATAATGTATGTAAAAAATTAATAATTACCTATTAAATCTTGTATAGATATCTTAAATGCATTTATCTACAAGATGTTGGGAGTTATCGGCTTTGAGGTACCTATAGTAAATTTATGACATACATTAGATAGGAATTATAATTTAATAATTTTTGCTAGATAAAAGTGGCCTTGGGGGCCATACCCATATATTAAAACCAAAAAATATACAAAATTAAGGGTTCTCCTTCATGGAAGGATAGTACATAAAAAAAATTGTGATGATGAGTTTAAAATCCACTAGGGGGTGTTGTAGAGTCCAACATTTTTAAATATCAATCATATATTATATGATATTTATAGTCCTACACATCATAGCTACCTTATGATCCTAAGAAATGAAGTTCTATAGACCTTCGATTATTCCTACTACATAGGGGAATTATCCTCTTAATTTTTATTTGTCCTTGTCCACCACAAAATCCCAATTAATGCATGGAAAAGGAGCAACACCCATTATAAAACTAAGCAATTCAATTCCTCACTTTTCCTAGTGTTTATGGATGGTGTCATTTAACCTATTACACTAATAAAAAATAGGATTCATTGTATTGTTGAAGCCTAACCATTGGTCTGCACCATGATGAAAGCCCACACCAAAGACAACATTGTCCAAAACAAAATTGAGACCCCAATGCCATTGTGACATCATCAAATCCTCAAATATTGAACTAATCACATTTTTTATTCTTCCAAATATTTTTTTGTAAACTTGGAATATATGTTTGTATTGGCATGCTACCTATGAGAAATCAAGGGAACTAATTCCTCACTTTTCCTAGTGTTTGTGGATGGTGTCATTTAACCTATTACACTAATAAAAAATAGGATCCATTGTATTGTTGAAGCCTAACCATTGATCTGCACCATGATGAAAGCCCACACCAAAGACAACATTGTCCAAAACAAAATTGAGACCCCAATGCCATTGTGACATTATCAAATCCTCAAATATTGACCTAATCACATTTTTTATTCTTACTTCCAAATATTTTTTTGTAAACTTGGAATATATGTTTGTATTGGCATGCTACCTATGAGAAATCAAGGTAACTAAATCCCCTAACATCAACTTGAATGTGTGAGCCATTATTATCAAACTCACTTTGAAGATCATTTTCAAGCATAAATAAGATATTTAACCTAATGACAATCAACCTAATAGTGGTATCCATGATCTCCTAGAAGGAAATTTGATTAAAAATGGGTAAGAGGAGCTAAATATAATATCTTCCCATGATCTTTTATCTTCCAGTACTTGGGTTACAAAGGGGAATTCTTCCTTTATTATGCATGCTTGGATAACTTTCTCCATTGTCATTGTGAGAACACTACTCTCTTAATTAAATAGGATCATCATTGAATATATCAAGAATTTGGCTCTTCTAAATATCTAAGTTCTTGCCAACAATGCACCATGTGTCATAGTGTATGGAAAAGTTGGCCAAGTAGTCCACATGAGAGCTAATCTCCCTATAAAAAAATGCTTAAATGTGAATTTTCTCATTTATCTAGCAACAACCAAATTTGAATTAAGATCATCTTAATCTTCCAAATTTGTGCCCCCTATTTCTAATGGCATTGACAATAACCATAGAATCACCCTCAACGTGTACCCTTCTTATCTTGTGATAGACACATGTTCATAGAGCTAAGAGAAATATTTGACCCTAGGCTTAATTATTTGTTCCATGACCCGTCCCTTTAGAGGCCACTCCAATTATATAACCATTGTGATCTCTCAAAATACAACCTACCTAGAGATTCTAGGATTACTCTTGGTAGCACCATCAAAATTGAGTGTACACCATCCAACATGAGTAGCCATCTATGAGTCAACCCACAATAGTGTGTCGCACTTTTTGGCCAAAGTGGGACATTCAAAACAACATTTTTCACTAAATTTTCACTTAGATATTTGACAAAGGAATTATAGAGGAATATTTTGCAAATGAAGAAATAAGAAATAGGAGGACATGGAAAAACAAGATTGATGAAATATTCAACAAAAAAGGATAAAGAATTATCTAAAGAAAGGACCTACAGAATTATCTCACAAAGACAAGGTATGCATAATTTTTTAATTTGTATAAAATATTTCAAAAATATTAGATTTGTATTTACCCCTATTTTTTCAACTCTATGGTTTGAACGCATAATTGTATTTATTTATTTTAGATTTAGTTTTAATAAAAAAGCGATTCCTACATGTTTTAGATTCGTAAAAATTTCATATTCTAAATAGATTTCAAATAAATTCTCTAAATCAAATTCACTAGTTCCTCTTTAGGGTTTGTAGATCTACCTAAATCACCTAGATTAAACTATATTTTCACATGGTAGTGTGTTTGGATTTGAAGTGGTTGATATAAATTTACATGTGTGGCTAATTAACATGTAATACTAACTTTACAATTTAAATATGGTTAAGTGCCTCCCAAAGTTTTCATCCAGCTTAGAGGTACATGCACTTGAATAAGACTAATCAATTTATGAATATATTTTTTTAGATAAAAGGTAAAAGCTTGAATATTATTAATATTATAAAAGTTCAGCATTGCATGTATAGAGCATAAACTCTTTACAAAAACTTTGCAAAATATATAAACAGAGGAGGGCCAAAATAGAATCCAATGCAAATTGTGACATGATATCCATGTTGACCCTATAGTGCTTTGCTTCCCTTAGGAAATCAATGCCAAGTTTCATTTTTACCACGTTTAAATCCCTTCTTGTGGGTTGTGTCATGATCACCTTCAAACACTGGTCTATGATAACACCAACGAAAGCTATATGTCTCTGTGAATATGTGAGAAATATCGAGGTGTCCATTCTCAACATGAAACCAACCAACATATGAGGAAAGAAGAATAGCAAGGGTATCACCCTACTTCTTTAAATAGAGTAAGCTATTGCATTTTCCCAAGGTATTTATTTCCACATTTATTTCCCATGAAAAGAGATGCTAATGCTTCAAATCACTTTATTAACATTTTGGTGCATGCCAAATTGCCATAGGAGTACATCGCAGCCACCTGGCGAAAATTATTTCTAGATTTCCTACCTATTAACAGTGAAATAAAAATCTATGTGAAGGAAAAATTCAGGACTGCCATGTGGTCAAATCAGATCGGACGAAAAAAAGCATATTACATCAAAGAGTTTAACCCAGCTAAGGAACATGGTGAAAAACCATATTTAGGTGCAACTATTAAAGAGAAAGCGAGGCTATTAATTGCTCAATTGAGAACGGGGTCCCACCATCTTAGATGTGAGACTGGTAGGTGGAAGACTCCTAAGGAAACTTGGGAAGAAAGAACGTGCTTATTTTGTAATAAGGGAGTGGTGGAAACGGAGTGGCACTTCGTCATGGAATGCACAGCGTACGAAAATATCCGTAATCAGTACTCAAGTATTTCAGATGTGGGCAATATGCAGCAGTTATTTGAGGAGGATAAGATAAATCAGACGGCTAGCCTCCTAGTCAAAATTAATAGCAGGAGATCTGATCTGGAGAAGAGTCTGGAGACAAACTAAGTTGTTGAGTGTCTCGGTCCCATAGGCTGTTTAGTCTCGTGGACGTCATTAAAATCTTTCATTCATTCATTCATACCTATTAGCAAAGATAGGGAAGTGACTATAAAGTGATTTATTCCCATTTAGTAGTAACCAAGTTACCAATAAAGTATTATGCAACCACTTAGTCCTAAATAACAAATCCCTTAAGCAGTTGGCAATTAGAAAGGATTTGAGCCGAAATACAGCCAAATGAGCGATTGTGGTGGAAATTGTCAGATATTTGCTAACAACAAATTAATCAGCATTATTAAATGTAGCTTCCATCAATCATTTTGTAAAAAGCTATTTTTTGCTTATAAGTTGGAAAGCACAAAATACAATGCCATCGTTGCCATGTCTTGTTTGTGCAATTTGAAGTAGCTCGTGGTTTCAAAGGGCACTCGAGAGAGCGTAATCTGGCCACGTTTTTATGACTAGGGGTAGCAAGGGCATTAACTAGGTTAAATTTAGCACTAGCTTTAATAAAGCTTGGATACTTGCGAGCATTTTGGATGCTCAGATGGGTCATTGAACTTCAAACACGGTAGACCCACCAAAAGGCCCAGCTAATCGCGCAGTAGCAATTCTTGATAGGATGAAGCAACATACTCAGCCTGCACAAATGCAACTCATGGAATGTTGCAGAGGTAAGCATATGAAGAAAGAAAAAAATACTAACCGTAGTGATTGGGAACGTGGGATGTTGCGTGACACAAAAACACAACTCACTATGCATTAAGTCTTCTCGAGTGGGAGTTGCACGATTTAATGGAACCAACTAGTCGCACAACTGATCTTGATTGCAAAACTTAATGAATATTCTTTAATGCTAGATACATGTTTTTTTGAAAATGATTTTATATATGATCCATCCATCATATAAATAATATGTATGACGACTCAACATACAAAAAATAGAGTACAAGTCGAGCCTAATTTAGATATTAATCGAAGGGGGCTCAACCGCACATAGTTGATGTTAGGGAGGAGGCCCAACCACACAGTTGATGTTAGAGAGGATATTCAACCAATATTTTATGTTGGAGAGAGTTCTGAATTGCTTCCTTCTACAAATATGTATTGTATGAATCTAATTAAGGAGGTTAAGAGAAAAATTCTCACAAAAATATAGATCATGTTAGAAGATTAATCTTTACTTGGTAAAGGTTATTCTTTAATTGTAATTTTTTATTAACTTGTAGGAACATTCCAAAGGAATCCCTACAAGTCTTTTGTCTTTTTGTCATCTGACACATGTGTGAGGATAACTTATTTTTTAATTCCTTTATTAAGGAATATTTGTATCCATCTCCTTAAGAGGTGACACTTTGCACACACATAGATGAATGGTGGCATTCATTCAGTTGGGAGTTACATTCTAACTCCTTCTCACCTCTACTTATTGAGGTGTCTCTCCTCTCATTCTTCAAGACTCATGCAAGCAAGTTAAGGCTGAAGCTCTCTCTCTTTGTATTATTCTTTAGGCATTTTGCCTCCATTCATAATATTGGGGTTTTTTCTTGTTTTTTCCCCTTAACAAATTCTTGTGTCTCTCTTGCTTTGGTGGTGCTTGGTTTGGCTACTTCAACTTATTTGGTAATCTCTTTCCTTCAAACAATTGTTCTTTATTAGTACTTTCCATTGCTCTTTTTATTTCCTTTCATGGTATCAGAGCTTGGTATTACTAATATCTTGTGAGCTATATTGTTGAAGGTTTACCAAATTTTCAGCACACCATTGGAGACACTCTCAAAGATGAGAAGAAGAGCTAGTGCCTAATCTTGGTTGTTTTTTGTCTTCTAACCCTTGTGCAGATTTTGTATCTAAAGTTTTAAAGTATTTTAGTTTGCATGCATATTTAAGTTTATGCACTTTTTTTAAAACCCTCAAATAAAGGGTTATAGTTCAAGTTTTTTAAAAACCCATTTTTTGCATGTTCAATTTTTTGTAAAAAATCAAAAAAAAATTAGGAGCTCTAACTCTAGTTCATAAATTATTTTTAGGAAAAAAAAAGCTAATCTACTTTTATTTTGCAAATCTTAATATTAAATGTGTAAAAAAATCCATTATAATTTGCATGCATGTTTATTTTTTTTGCAAAATTTTAGAAACCCTCAAATAAAGGGTTATATTTCAGTTTTTTTTAGATTTGTAATTTTATTTTATTTATTTTTACAATATCAGGGTAAATATGTAAAACAAATCACTATATTTTATATTTTAAAAAAAGGGGCAATCTGCTTTTTTGCAAATCTGTAAAAAAAAATCTTCAAATTTACATGTTCAAATTTCTATAAAAAGAAAACAATTTTTTTTAAATTTTCTACAATTTATTGATATCTATATATTAAATCTATAAAGAAATCAACTCTATCTAATTTTTCTTTTTAAAAAAAATATATATATATATGTCAAAACCCTCATTTTGATTTATTCAATAAAAACATCAAAATCTTAAATATCAATAAAAAATTCTTAAAAACCCCTTAAGGGTTTCAGCCCTATCTAAGGGCTCCTCCACCTGCATTCTCTGTGTTACCGCACCTCCACTCGTACCGTCACCTCCTCTGCGTTTCTTTCCTTCCTTCTGTGCTGCGCTTTGAAACCCTTGCAACCGTCTTCCTTTTAAATAATACCTATCTATTTTATCTCTTTTATTTTTTCCCACCCCCAATCCGCATTTAAAATCTTTCTTTATTTAATTATGCCCGCCTTTAAAAACCCCGCCCATTTTGCCTTTCAAATAGTCATAAATAAAAGCTTTTTATAGACTTAAAATCCTCCTCTTTCTAAAATACGAAAGTTTGAAAGATTTCACATTTAGGAAAGAAATAAAAGTTTTTTAAGAAAATAACTTTTCCTCGTAAGTTTTAAAAGTAATGAATTTTTTTTAAAAAGTTTTAAATTTTTAAAATATTAGTATTTATTGAGTCTTAATATTAAATCAATTATTAATTCTTCTTTTAAATTTAATATTCCTAATTTGAATTTCAAAATTTTATAATGTTATTTTAATATTTGAATTAATAATTTATTTATATTTTTTTTATTTCAAATATTTTTAAATTATTTATAATTGGTTTTTAAAAGAGGCATTTTTTTTTGCAAATACTTTTTTCATCAAAGAAGGTTAATTTAATCTAAATGTTTTTTTTTCTTTCAAAATCTTAAATTTTTTTCAAAAAGTTTTTTTTAAAGCTTAATTTAATCTAGTCTTATTTCTTGTAGTAAGTTTTTTTTGTGCACTTAAATATTTGATCATGTCAACTTTAATTCCTGAAATTAAATTAAATTCTTCTAACTATCATTCTTGGAAGACTCACATTTCTTTCATTTTTCGGTTTAAACATCTTTTAGATGTAGCTACAAATCCTAAATCTAAACCAGGTTCGTCTGCATCCAAAGATGAAATCGAAAAATGGAATCTCAAAAATGAGGAAGCCCTTGGCCTCATAGGTATCTCCATGTCACCCGAACTTTATGTTCATATTGGGACATGCACAACTGCCTATGAAGCATGGGACAAACTCAAAACAATTTATGATAGTACAAATGAATCAAGAAAAATTCAAATTCAAGATCAACTTGAAGATTTGAGGTATTCTGATTTTAAATCTATGGATGAATTTTTATTGAAATTTGATGCTTTAAATAGTCAATTGGATGGTTTAGGAGTTAAATTAGATAATCTTAGATTAATTCATCTTATTCTTAAAAAGTGTCTTCCTAGACAATTTCAACAATTCATTACTAATATTCATGCTCAATTAGCTATTCCTTCTTTAGCTACTCAATTAACTTATGATATTTTTCGTGATTTATTAAGACAAGAAGAGGCTAAGTTAATTCAGTTTGGTACTCTTAAGTCTAATGAACATGCTTTCTTGTCTAATCATAAGCAAAATTTTAAACCTCATTCTAAACAACAACATTATAATTCCAAACCTCATTATAATAATGGCAATGATCCTAGAAAGTTTAACTCTTCTAAGAAACCACATTGCACTTATTGTAATAAGGATGGTCATTGGCAAAACACTTGTTTTAAAAAGCAAAATGAGAAAAAGCCTATGAAGCAAAATAATCAACAACAAAATAAACCTAATAATAATAAGTTTCAAAATAATGCAAATCAATCTAGACGTGCTTTTACTTGTAGTTCTAATGTTTCTCAACCTCTTGAATGGGTTATTGATTCAGGTGCATCTCAACATGTTACTTCACATAAAGAAGTTTTTGAGTCTATGCAACCTGATATATCAAATGTTCCTCTTCAACTTGCTAATAATCATACTTGTAAAGTAGAAGCAATTGGAGATGTGAATGTTCCTAATGGTAAATTGCATGATGTTTTATATGTTCCTGAATTAAAGACTAACTTGCTTTCAGTTGCTAAGCTTTGTCAAGATTATAAAATAGAATTTTACAAAGATATGTGCTATGTTATTGATCCAAAACAAAACAAGGTCATTGCTAATGCTAAATTAGACAATGATAATTTGTTCAAATTTTATGAGTTTGCTCAATCTAGATGCTCTTTAATATCTACCATTGATTTCAATGTTTGGCATGAAAGACTTGGTCATATAAATGCTAACAATATTGCTTTAATGCAAAAGCTTAATATGGTAGATGGATTGCCTAGTATTGTTCCATCTAAAATTGTATGCACAGGATGCATGAGTGGTAAGATGCATAGGGAGCCCTTTCCACATGGTCAATCATGGAGGGCAACTCATAAGTTGCACCTAGTTCATAGTGACCTTTTGGGACCCATGGAGAATAACTCCATCCAAGGATCAAGGTATGCACTTACTTTTGTTGATGATTTTTCTAGAAGAACTTGGATCTATTTTCTTCATAGTAAGGATCAAGTTCTTGATATATTTTCTGAATTTCATAAATTTGTTGAAAGGCAATCTGGTTTTAAACTTAAAATTCTTAGAACTGATAATGGTAAAGAATATGTGAACAATGCTTTTAATAGTTATTTGAAATCATTTGGTATTAAGCATGAGCTAACTATTCCCTATACACCTCAACAAAATGGTGTAGCGGAAAGGAAGCATAGAACTATTGTTGAAATGGCTAGATGTATGTTACATGCTAAAAATATGTCTTATAAATTTTGGGCAGAAGCTATGTTTTGTGCTACTTACATTATTAATAGGACTCCTACTAAAGCTTTAAAGGATATAACTCCTGAAGAAGCTTGGTCTGGTAGGAAGCCCAATCTTAAGCATTTAAGGATTTTTGGTTCAATTGCTTATGTTCACAAACCTAAACAAAAGAGGCAAAAATTAGATGCTAAATCTTCTTATCATATTTTTGTTGGTTATGATGAACATTCTAAAGCTTATAGAGTTTATAATCCTCTTACTAACAAAGTTAAAGTTGCTAGAGATGTATGCATTGCTGAAAATGGTGTTCATGATTGTTCTAAAGTGCATAATATTGATTCTTCTCAAAATAAAGTTATTGTTGTGGAGGATAATCCTCAAGTTGAAACTCCTCTTAACCCTCCTAATGCATCTCTTACTCATAGTGATAGTGATGATGAAAATGTTGAAATTTCTCCTCATGATTCTTCTTCTAGTGATGATACTCCTACATCTAAAAGAATGCCAAAATGGTTTAAAAATTTGTTGCAAGAAAGTGAGGATTATTTAGCTAAAAATCCACCTAAAAGAAGAAAGGCAAATTATTGTAATTATGCTTTGATGTCTAACATTATGAATTCAAATGATCCTCAAACTTATGAACAAGCTAAAGATCAACCTCATTGGCAAAAGGCTATGCAAGAAGAATATGATACTTTAATTGCTAATCATACTTGGGATTTAGTTCCTTTACCTCAAGGTAAGAATCTTGTTTCATGCAAATGGTTGTATAAAACTAAGGTTAATGCAAATAATGAAGTTAGCAAGTTTAAAGCTAGATTAGTTGCTAGGGGCTTCTCTCAAGTTGAAGGATTAGATTATAATGAAACATTTGCTCCAGTAGCTAAGATGCCAACCATTAAATTAGTTCTTGCTTTAGCTTCTCATATGCATTGGCCTATTCATCAAATGGATGTTAAAAGTGCATTTTTAAATGGTGATTTACATGAAGAAATTTATATGTCTCAACCTTTGGGTTTCATTAAGGAAGGAAATGAACATCTTGTTTGCAAATTGAAGAAATCAATATATGGTTTAAAGCAATCTCCTAGAGAATGGTATTCAAAGATCAATGCCTTCTTTTTATCTCAAGGTTTCATTAGAAGTAAAAATGATCCAAATTTATATATTAAGCATAGTGAAGATGATATTGTGATTATTATTTTATATGTTGATGATTTAATTATCACTTCTAGTTCTAACAATTTGATTAGTGATGTTAAGTCTCAACTCAATCAACAATTTCAAATGACTGATTTAGGCCTATTACATTATTTTTTGGGTATGCAAATTTGGCAAACACCTAAAGGTATTTTTATTTCTCAACATAAATATGCTCAAGATCTCTTAGATAGATTTAAAATGAATGATGCAAAGTGTGTTTCTACTCCTTGTGAATTAGGAACTAAATTAATGGTTGATATGGAAACTCCTTTTGTTGATCCTACTTTATATAGGCAATTAGTAGGAAGTTTAAATTATCTAACTCTTACTAGACCTGATATTTCTTATAGTGTTGGATTGGTTTCTAGATTTATGTCTAAACCACAACAAACTCATTTTAAAGTTGCAAAAAGAATTTTAAGATATGTTAAAGGAACTCTTAATCTTGGTCTCTTTTATGATACAAATTGTGATTTTTCTTTAAAAGGTTATACTGATTCAGATTTAGGAGGTGATCCCAATGATGGGAGATCCACTTGTGGTTATTGTTTCTTTGTTGGATCAGGTGCAATCTCATGGAATAGTAAGAAACAACAATCTACTTCTCTTTGTTCTACAGAAGCTGAATATAAAGGTTGTACAAATGCATCTAAAGAAGCATTATGGTTAAGAAGATTACTTGAAGACTTGGGTCTACCTCCAAAGGATCCTACTCCTTTATATTGTGATAATCAAAGTGCTATTGCTTTGGCAAAGAATCCAATTTTTCATGCAAGGACCAAACACATTGCTCTTCAACATCATTTCATTAGAGAGCAAATTGAAGACAAGCAAATTTCTCTTTTGTATTGTAAAGGTGAAGATCAAGTTGCAGATATTCTCACCAAAGCTCTTTGTAAAGATAAATTTCTCTTCCATTGTAAAAATCTTGGATTACAACCCATTGAAGGGTTTGATGTAACTTCCCCAAGTAAAGCTTAAGGGGGGATGTTAGAAGATTAATCTTTACTTGGTAAAGGTTATTCTTTAATTGTAATTTTTTATTAACTTGTAGGAACATTCCAAAGGAATCCCTACAAGTCTTTTGTCTTTTTGTCATCTGACACATGTGTGAGGATAACTTATTTTTTAATTCCTTTATTAAGGAATATTTGTATCCATCTCCTTAAGAGGTGACACTTTGCACACACATAGATGAATGGTGGCATTCATTCAGTTGGGAGTTACATTCTAACTCCTTCTTCTCACCTCTACTTATTGAGGTGCCTCTCCTCTCATTCTTCAAGACTCATGCAAGCAAGCTAAGGCTGAAGCTCTCTCTCTCTTGTATTATTCTTTAGGCATTTTGCCTCCATTCATAATATTGGGGTTTTTTCTTGTTTTTTCCCCTTAACAAATTCTTGTGTCTCTCTTGCTTTGGTGGTGCTTGGTTTGGCTACTTCAACTTATTTGGTAATCTCTTTCCTTCAAACAATTGCTCTTTATTAGTACTTTCCATTGCTCTTTTTTTATTTCCTTTCAGATCATTTACTTGATATTGATATAGAGAAATTGAAATTGTATGTTGAGCAACCTAGTATAGTTAGTAAGAGGTCATGGAATAGAACTTCAAAGGAAATAGTTGAGAACTATTTTAAAAATCATGATATACTCGGTCAAGCCCAACTATTATCAAGTATACTTACTCATGATGAGCTAAAATAGCCATTACAATTGTTGGGTGTAGATTTCACAAAAAAAAAGGAAAAGATGCCTAGAAAAAGATATTGTTCAAAATGTTACAAAAAATTTATGTTCCATTGGTAAAAAAATATAGATTAGTTGATAAGACAATTTAAAGAAGAGTGATTTCAAGCTCTATTTTTAAGTCCACAAATTCTAAGAAAGCATCAAATCTCTTCACTTTCGAGTGAAATTAGATTAAGTATAAAACAATAACAAAATATGTGAAAAGAAGAAAGGTTTTGGATGATAGAATTATATATGGCAATTGGGTGTTGATGTGTAGGGCTCATTGTTTTGAAAAAATTGAATATGGTGTTATAAAGTTGATCTTAGATTTTTGGCATGATCATATTTATCCTTCATCAAATGGTAGAGATGCACTCAAACATAGGATTAGACCAAATGATTATGAATTGCATATAAAAAATTGGTTAGAAATAAGACAACATGATATGAATGTTATATTTTGTGATGTGAATCCTCATATAAAGATTGGACAAACAATTTTTGAAATGTTAAGTCCATGGTATGTCAAACAAAACAATTTTTTTGAAACTTGTTGCCATCTATATATTGAATTTGATCTCTACTATTAGGTGTATTGAAATATCATAGAAGTGATGGTTTTCTATATGCACCTCAAAAAAGGGTAAATCAATTCATAGCGTCCATTTTATGTGATAAAAATAATAATATTTTAGATGATCCAATGAAATGTGTAAAACCTAACTTTGAGAAGAATACAAAAATTTAGCTAAATTGTGTTTCAGAAATGAAAGATACTAACATGATGAAAATGGTAAATTGCAAGAGTTACAAGTACATGAAGTATCAAACTAAATTTGGGAAATAATCCATGAGGTTAGATTATGTAGAGGAGGAACTACACATTGGAGCATTTATGGAAAAATTTATGTAAATTGATACCATACATACACCATGCATTTTTTTAAAGTGGAAAACTAAAGAGTTTTAGTTGTTGAGAGATACTTTTCCACTTGAAATAGTTTTATTAGTAGTTCAGTTTGCATAAAATTACTCTTTTACCCATCAAAATGAGATTCAAATATAATATTATTATTCAAAACATATCACCATTATGGTACATGTATGTTACTAGCATGTACAATTGGATTTGGATGGTATTTAGAGTACATATGTACAAGTCATTAAGAAGTAATATCACTTTTATATTAGTGATTATAAAGAGCATGCCACACATTTTATAGATCATTGCTTTAAGAAGTTATATAAAGATTTGATAGGAAGGGGTGTGAAAATTGAGAAACATTTTGTATGATTAGATGGGTGAGCATCACAATTCAAATCATCAAGGTCGTTTTATGCACTTTGTAGATATCAATGACATTATAATATACCACACATTTGGAATTATTTGAGAGTGGACATGGAAAGGGTGAACATGATGGTGCAAGAGCTTGCATCAAGTGTGCATTTACAAAAACATCAAATGAATTATCAATGAGAGCATATAAATAATTATCAAGATGTTGAATTGTGTAAGAAACACTTCACATATGAGGCTAACACATATTCAAGGAGGAGCCCATGTTCAACTATAGTGTTTTGGGAGATATCGGGTATGCAAATCATTTAAAAATAGTTTGACTTGTTTAAAATATTGTTATTACAACTTTATAATTTTGAAACAAAATTATAATTGTAATTTATGAGTTTGGCATGTTTATGTATAAAAATTATAGGTGAAAAGAACAATGCACAAATATAAGAGAGTAGAGAAAACAAGATCCTTGCATTGTTTCATGAGTAGAAATAACCAAACATAGATGTTGTGCACTAGGGATTACTCTTATTTTTGTTATTATTGCATGTTGGAAGATTATGATAATTACAAGAGCCAACAATGTGGATATGTTAGTGTGGTTGCTAAAATCTGCAAATGGTTAGTTTAAAATAAAGCAACATTTCAACATCCCTATGAAATAATAAGCCATGTTAATCATGCCATAAATGAAACAAGGGAAACCAAATAAAAGCATATAAAAACATGACATTAAACCTATCCCATAGTGGATTGGTGTCACATGTGCTAGTGACCCTTTCCCAATCCTTGATTGATAAGCTAGTGATGAAATTGCTATAGATATGGAGATGCTAAATGGACAAGATCAAATCTCAAAGAGAATGACCTTGCATCAAGTTGTGTAGATGGAGTTGTGAAGTGAAATGGACAAGATAAAATCTCAAATGAAGAGAGTGACCTTGCAAGAGATTGTGGAGAGATGGTGAAGGGTTTGATAAGAGATGAAGCCTCTATTTTATAGATTTTCAAATGCTAAGAGTGTTGAAAATGGACCAATGTGGGACAAAGATCAAGCCAATAAGATAAGGCCACTTGTCAAGTGGTGATAGGCCAATGGTTGTGCAAGATTTGGGAAGAGTGCCCATGAGAGGGAGAATTTGAATTCAAATTTGAGAGTAAATGCTAAGTGGGGGACAAGAAAATAAGCAATAAATGCAATGTTGGAGGGACAAATCAACTTGCCTTTGAATTAAAAAATGAGGGAATATTCCCCATAAATGCCATGTTGAAAATAAAGATTTTGATAAATCAATTAAATGCAATTTCATGTGCAAGTGGCCAAATCTAGAGAATGAAAGTGGGTGGGATTAGCATTTAATCATGGTTAGATTAAATTAATGATGATTAGGTTAGCTTAATGGTGTTTAGATGATTTTGACTTTTAGGATTTAAAATATTTGATTTATTTAAATCAGAAAAGGATGGAAGATGCATTTTTGAGATTTTAATTAAATAAAGTTTGATTTATTTAATTAAACTATGATTTGAGCCTTTGATTTATTTAAATGATAAGAACCCGATTTATCAGGTGAATGGATGTGATGCATTTGATTTATTTATTGAGTGGATGAATATGCCTAATGAAAATTTGACGTGTCTACATTTTGCCCCTCTTTGAAGCAATGTACTTGTTGCATTGGTTCAAAGAATAACTTGCCGCGATCGAAATCAAAAATTTTTTGATTTTTCGAATGCCCCAGCGGAAAGAAGTACACTGGTACATTGCCCCCTCGAGAGATCGAGCGAAAAGATTCAATTTGAGGGTTGATCTCGCGATAAAGAGGTTCAAAACGGATGGTTATGGATGATGATGCAAATGAGATGATTTTAAGATGCTTAGAATAAAAAATCTATATTATCCTAAACAACTTAAATGATGATATGATGCGAGATGGATGAGACTGATGATGTGATGTGTTGTGATTATGCAGTGGATGATTTATGAGATGCTTAGACTAACAGATCTATATTATGATGATGATTATGCATGTGAGATGATATGTCGAATACTGATGATTTATGGATGCAAGGTGAATGCATAATGGATGCATGATGGATGTATTGGTGATGATGATTAACTATTCATGCTATGATGTTACTGCGGAAAATGAAGAAATTAGATGATGACAAGAGGATCCAACAAACCAACATTATGAGAGATGATGATGAGAAATGATGATGGGAAATGGATGATTTGCTTATCAAGGATTGGGATTTTCAAAGGGTCACTTACTTTATATTTGATAACACGCCTAAGTATGATGCATCAAGGTATGAAGGACCAGGATGGCATTGTACTTAGTGTGATGGAATTTGACTCGACAAATAGATAGGAGTATTCTTGTTCACACCTGACATACGGAAACCTTGCTAGGATGCACTTTAGAAGTTTTAAACATCTCAGACCAAAACACGGAGAGGTATAACCAATCAATGCAATAGTCAACAAGCCATCCAAAACATCCTCCATACATATCTAACAAAGCAAGTATTTGTCAAGTTATTTTACAAGAACGTCCAACAAGCACAACAAACAAAAGAATGATGATCGTTGCCCCATTCCTATCTCTCTAAATCTTTCGTTTAGATATCATCGAGAGGTCCTTAGACTGAGCGCAATAAGATAAGTCAAAAGAAAAAGACCAAGCACACAAACAAGCTGATGTTCTTCAATACCGCTAACCAAAAGGGAATGTGTTTTTAAGGATAAGGATTGAAACTTATTGCCAAAAGATAATGCCCATTGTAGGAAGGATACATCCTAGGACATGTTAGTGGATGGCGGCATGTCATTTCGTTTATCCAAAATGTTCTTTTTGATAAATAATGCCCCTTGTAGGAAGGATTCATCCTACGACATGATGTTATCAGATGATTGATATGAGACTGTTTGGATGGACTATCAACACAAAGACTTGACCAACTTGTTTACGTACTGACTGAGACTTGAGACTTGACGCTTTTGAGATTTACTTTTAACCTACTAGACTTGTTTCTAACTGTT
>VDFB02373552.1:0-42276 GCA_007258455.2 Sequoia sempervirens
AGAATGGGACCCCACAAGTCTAACCAATGGCTGGCTTTCATCAAAATTAATTTTAAAAAGGCTTATGATGACATTTCATTCTTATCGCATGGATCTTGAATTTAGTCCCACCATCACGTAGTCAATCCAAACACTCTTTATAGATTATTTTTCCTACCTAACAATTAATGGTGTTCAATATACAAAAATTGGCCTCTTTTGTTATATGAGGAAAGATTTCCCTCTTTCACCTTCACTTTAGATGCTAGCTACTAAATGGTTCAACTATCATCTTACAAAATACCATTTCACAATAACATGTCAAAGGAATTTCCCTTTATAGAATTGCTTCTTAGCAACTAGTAAATGAACACTTTGCAAGTGACTCCATCCTAATTCTTCTTGACTATGAGGTAAACATTTAAAAATATTTCAATCATCTTAATACTTTTTTATTAGCTTTAGGCTCTAGTATTTGGTGGAATAACCTTGATATAGTATTATAGACAATCCTATTTCCAACCCCTTAATTTTCTTCATACTTTGAATGGAAATCCATTGATCATGTACTTTTTTTGTAATTTCCAAGGGATTACCTTTAATTTCAAGCTTTCTAATCTCATATTTGAAAATATATTATTTGATATAATTAGAAAAGTATTTCCTATTAGATTAAAAAGCCTCTTTTTGGTAGGTAAGTTCCAAAATTTCTCTTGAAACTTATTACTATGATGCATGTGCATTACTCCTCCTGATAGGATCCCCATAAAATGGCATACTACAAGCTTAAAAATTTCATGTGGAATTAGTTGGGCCAACTTAGATCACAATAAATGGTTTCACCATGTTGCCTAGGATATTTACTATAAATTAAGAAATATTGATGGGCTAGGCCTTAGTAATATCAATAGATAATGTATTTATCTTTGTGCTAAATGGATAGTTAGAGCTTGTGATGGGAATGAACCCTAAAAATAAATTACATTGTATCTAGTTCACCATATGGGTGTCTAACTTGGAATGGTCTTGGATTCCATTCTCTTGCAATTTATCTTGTAACAACTAAAATTGGTGGCACTTTTGTCACAATAATTATTCAAAAAGCTTGGGAAACTATTGTCATAGTTTTTTTAGAATGGGGATGGATTTCATAATGACCTATCCATCAACCATCACTCTATATGATGACCTCCCATCATCTTTATTCAATATACATTGTTGGTGGCCACACCCCAAATTTATTCTCTCAAGTTCTTCAAAAGGGGAATCATGCATCTCTAGGGTTTGTACTCTAAGAATAATTACACTTGGGTTTCTTGGCCTCAACCTAGGACCAAATTTAATTTAATCCAAGCTAACCAAGAAACTTAGTAGATAATTATTAAGCTCATTCTTTCTTAGTATATGTACAAAATTTATGTGCACTCCATTAGGCCATGGTGGAAGTACTAGAATTGGTATGTCAATACTCTAGTTTATAATTACACTGGGAATAAAGGTTATAGGTGACTCTCTTCTAACCTACCCATGGTTCAAAATTTCAATAGTATATATTATTTGTACTCCAACTTTATTTGGGCTAAATGGTTTTATACAATCTAGAATGTAATTGTGAAGCCCAAAATTACCTAGTTTTCTTGGTGTTTCATCTAATAAGCTTTCCCAATTAGAACCTATTTGATACATCTTGTCATTTCTAGTTCAAGATGTACTTTTTGTGAGAAACCTAAAACCTAACTTCACATATTATGGTATTTTGTGTGTGTTCAAATTATTAGCAATGATCAAATGTTTTTTTTATAACATCTATTGCTTGAATTATTCACATGGCACAATGTCCTAGGGAATGGGGTCAAATTTATGACAAAAAAATTCTAGCTATAACTTATGCTTCCAAATTGTAGACTCTTTTTTGCATTTAGGAAAATATAAATTCTAATATTTTACTTATTCTATTATGGATACTAACTTTCCTCTTCACACCAAATTATTAGTGATTTGTAATGCATTCATGTAGATTGAAATCTAAGTCAACCAAGTTGTATTGGAAATCCAACATCTTCAAAGTTCGCTAGATCAATGGGGGAATTCCCCTTGTAATGTGGAAAGGGTTTCACCTCCACCACCTTCTTATTTTAGATCTCTGCACCATTATTAGAGGCTCAACTATTTGGAGTCCACACACTACCATCCACACAACCATTAAAAAGAGCCACTTATGAGGCCCACCCTTTTATTGTTTTTCACCTAAATATGATAAAATTATTTTGGATATTGATACTCATGGATTTACACATTTATATTATATTTATATTACATGATTAGATTAGATGATTCTTGCAATATTATGATGATGATTTAGCTAGTTAATGAGTATGGTTTACTTGTACTACTTATATGTGGAATTAGGGGTTGCATACATATTCCTTATTTATGACTATGTTTTGAGTGTGAATTTTAATTATTCTAGAGAGCCTATCTATTTAATTTAATTTTAATTTTGAAGCAATGATCTGATTTTGGACGTTTAAATGGTGAAATTTTGGAAATATATCTATGAAATGATATTATATGATAAATTTCAATTGTGCATGTTTAATTTTGATAGTAAATTTAAATCATGAATATTGATTAGTGATAAATAAGCAAATCACAAAACTTATAAATTGCATGATATATTGATTATGATTATTATTTGTATCTATTGTGGGATCTAATGGCACTTTTTGCAAGTGCATAGGTGTTTTCCTTGGCCTATGGAAATTTTTTTAGGTCCTCTAAAAGGTATTGTATGTGTTTTCTAGTGACACCTTTAATTTAATGCATGAGTGGACTAAGGCCTTATTTTATATGGGTGTATGTTTACAATTAATTTTGTAATTTCAATTATTTATTTATTAATTTTAGCTTTTCCTAAGGCTATTTTTTATTGTATTTTTGGGATGAAGATACTCCTTGGTGGAAAAACTCAATTTTGCACCTTAAGGAATTTTAAAAGCTTATAAAAATATTTCCTTTATTTTTTAGGTGTAATGAGGCCCCTAGGGTAAGTAACTAGGGGATGAGCATTGGTTGGGCTATATATCTTAGCCTTTGGGCTATATTTGAACCTTCTAAAGTCCCTTGGGAAGATTGATGTGACTGGCATGGGGAGATGAAGTTTTAAATTTTACCATCCAATCCTCCCCTTCCTAAAATATTGTATAGATAGTTTCTTTTCATGCACACCGCCATTTCCATGTTTAACACATGTGGGTGCATATGGGCCAATTGGATTTTAGAGAAGAGTGCACAACTAAATTATTTATCTTAATGCATCACATATGTAGGAGCATACCCAAGGGGATTTGTATAGAGAAAAATATAAAATTATACTCCTTATCCTCATGTATCACACATGTGGGAGAATACCCTAGGAGTTATGTAATGAAGATTGTACAAGTACACTCCTTATTCCTAGGTCTCGCATATGTGTGAACATATGAAGGTTAGGTGACTCCTTGGGATTAGTGTGAGGAGTTGAGGAGAGGATGAGTTGGAGGCCATGCATCACCTTCTCATTGTGAGAGGATGAGTGACAAGGAAATTATTATTTATATCCCTCTTCAAAGGTGGAAGGGGGTATTTTTAGCTCATTTTTTGGAATCTTTTTTTGGATAAAATAGAGGCATGTGAGATTGGAGCACTTAAGAGAGGAAATTTTGAAGGGGAAATTCTTGGAAGGGACTTCATCAAGAGCAACCCACCGTTTTGGTAAGCCATTAGAGGTAGGCTTCACTCTTCCTATTACTTTCTTAGTATGCAAATCGTATACTTTCTTGAATATAAATGTATGTGAGTGTTGTTATTGTTGATCTACTCATTTTTATTTATTTATTCTTTGTGTGTGTAGTTGATGTATTGGGAAATGGAAGTGTTGTCTTTTCTTAAGCATAGATAATATCAAGTCATGAGAGGGGTTAAGAGAGGAATAAAATCCTTGGATAAATACATTATTTGGTAAAAAGTTTGGTGAATGGGTATTTTTGTGCATATATAGGAGATTGTTGAGGGTGATCTTGTGATGAGATGAAGATGTTAAATTGTGATGGAATTTTATGTGAAATAGTTTTTTATATATGGATTTCAGAATAAATTCTTCAGTTAATATTTGATTGTTTTGAACCCCAAGTGCACAAAGAATCCACTCATCTCCACATATTCTATGGATCTTGACATAGATTTAAGTATGTTATCTTAGTCTTGGATTTTATTGTGTGCATTAGTGTATTCCTCTTTTCTTATGTTGTGATAACCCAATTTATTGAGAACCTCCTATCTTAGGGGTGGGCTTGTATGGAAGCCCTATGGTTGGGAGGTAAACACACCTCCATTGGATGTGAATGTGAATTTTTATTTTGCAAGTTGAAGGATTGGTGTGAAGGGATTACCATGACATGTGGAGTTATCTATCTCTTCAAAAAATATTTTTACAAGTTCCTTTATTATGAAAGAAGGGTACTTTTGTCTTCATATGAGAACTTATTTGTATGTGAAGAGAATAAAATGTGGTGTTGTAATTATTTAGAAATATTTATTTTATATCGAATAAATTTTATCATCCTTGATTTGTAAGTGAATTTGAAAGAGTATTTCATTATAAAATAAAATAAAAAGAAAAGGAAAAAATAATATTTATTGCACATCTCCTAACTTCCCTAAGTCAGTTTACTAGAAAGAGTGTTTGTTATTTTCTTTATTGTTATTATTATTCATTGTTATAAAAAAAATGAAAAAATATTCTATTATCATATCCATTACAAAAAAATAGTTTATTAGAGTGTTTGAAAATGTTGAGTTTGTTAGTTTTTAGTATCTTGGAAAATGTGTGTATATTTGCATCTAATTCATTTAAGACCTTATTATAATAGTAAATTTATTGATATATATTAGTAATTAAAATAATATGTATATTACTTTTCAAGAAAATATATTTTAAAAAATAAATAAATAATCTAATAAATAGTAATATACATATATATGTGCATACATACATAAACACACACACATATATACATGTGTATGTACTTATAAACACATATAGATACATACACATCCACACACTTTATACATACATATATGTGTGTGTAAATTATATATATATATATATATATATATAGATGGATGGATGGATGGATGGATGGATGGATGGATGGATGGGTGTTCTTTAAAAAATTAAGGGATACTATTTTTTTAAAAAGATAAAAAATAATAAATAATAAATAACCAAAAAATAAGAGGGTTGATACCTTGTTGGTCAAGGCTTGACCCCAAGCTAGTTGTAGTCTTAATACAACTATGTGGGGCTTAGACCCAACCCCGTCCTTAGCCTTGTTGCAATTGGGTAGGCTCTCCTCAACTTGACACAACAATGTTAGAATTAGAAGGGTTCTTACCCCCAATAAACAAGGTGTTTAGCCCTTGATGGTGTCAAGTTCCCTTAATGAAGGTTAAAACATTCCAAATGCTAGCCCCTATGAACCAATGTTTTTAAATAAAAAATAAAATAAGAAATTATATTTTTATGCTTAAACATGTAAGAAAATATTTATTTATTTTTAATACATATCTAATATACATACATATCTATATTATTCCTCATATTTATTAGTGTGTAAATATATAGATATTTAATTTTAAATTTAGTAAGAAAAAAGAAGAAGGAACAATGCTATTTTAAATCTAGTTTAAAAAATGTGGAAAAACCTACAACACAAAAAAATAAAAATAAAATAACAATAATAATAAGGGAGAGAGATAGATGTAACCATGGAGGAGATTCATGAACTCCTCTGAAGTTTCTATCCACCTCATTTAACCTACAAGAGAGCACTTGCATATGTGAGAAAGGAAGAGGAATTTTGGGCTCCTATAACAAGTGAGTAGTAATTTAGGGTTTCTAATTTGTATTTATGAAACTTATTTTGAAATTAGTGAGCTTATTATATTTTTGGTCCATATGATGGTTGTTGTATCACATTTTCTTTTATCGAAAGTGATTTTAAAATATGGGGAAATTTTTTAGAGAACCATTAGATAAATATAAGAAAAACTTAATAATGTTATAAATTTGAGTTATAAATAAGATAAAGTTCTATTAATATATACATTAAGAAATCAACTAGAAAAAATATTTTAATGGATAATTAGTAATTTTAAATACTCTCTCCCTCACCAGGCATAATTGAGAATCTTGAAAAAAAATAAAGATATTTTACTAGGTTCAATCAAGAATAATAATGTTGATGTGAAATGGTTTGTAATTGGAATTAATATTTATTTGTCAGATTAATGTCTTTAGCTATTAGTTGAAGTCATATTTTTCCAAGTATTAATAGTTAACATTTGTTATATTTTAGAACCAACTATAATAAGTTGTCCTCTTGTATAGTAGTATATTTAGTCATTAGATTTTAAATTGGGTTTTTATGCTTAGTCAGAGGCTTCAATAAATTTTAGATTTAGGTCACATCTCTAAAGCATGACACAACTCACTAAGGAACTAAAAGGGGAAACACCTCATGAATATTCCTCCTTGAGACATCACAAGTAGTGAAATCATACTATTTTATTAAGATTATCTTAGTATCATTGAGTGTGTGGAATAGAATTTACATCACCCACCTCAAATGATATTCTTCCTCACAATGATATGACATGCTCTTTATTGCATTACATACACAACATTGTTGAGTGCACACAATTCACAACCAAGACTAGAGTGACAAATAAATAAATTTAGTGATTGTTTTAAAAGAAATTATGGGTTAGTATTCATATCAATGCATAATATAGGAATGACACCACCACTCGTCTATGACCAACACTAATGTGGCACCACTTTGACTAGACCTTGTCTCCACCTTAACCCTTTAGCTACCAAAGTGGGTGGTCTATGTCTCCATACCACTCCATTACCTCTTAATGGCATGGATGAGACCCTTGTGATTTGAGAAAATTATTTCAATTTACATTTTCTATTTATTTTCTAAGGTTTGAATAAAATCAAATCCATGAAGATCCCAATGATATAATAACATTACTCATGATAGATGGTGACAAGGATTTATTAGATGGTGGATTTGACAACCCTAATGGGTGAGGGACCCCTCCCACTATTAGTGTTCCCCTATCTTCTTAATTGTATTGGGTTCCTTTTATTTATGTCGATTGGGTAAT
The DNA here is from genome assembly GCA_007258455.2 of Sequoia sempervirens. Lineage (NCBI taxonomy): Eukaryota > Viridiplantae > Streptophyta > Pinopsida > Cupressales > Cupressaceae > Sequoia > Sequoia sempervirens. The sequence goes on from VDFB02373552.1 coordinate 7,198, forward strand.
TTGAGGTTTATTTCCCTTGAGGGACCATATACTTGCTTGATTTGTGGCTTGTTCCCTTTTTCCTTCCATGTGTTTATTTTTTATCTCAAGTTTTCCTATTTCACTCTGGGTCATGATTCCATGTCACTCCTATTTTTTGAGGATTTGACCATAGTTTAAATAAAAAATTATTACCTTTATTTTTCTCAAGTTTATTCATAGATCATAAGTATCACAAACAAACTTAAAATATACAAAAAAAAAAATTATGATAAAAACTATGTAATATGTGACATAAGTTTTTTATCATTTACAAGTGACAAATTTCAATAATAAAATTATATAAAACATAGCTATAATATATTTTCCTTATATTTATGGTAATGTGCTATTATTGATGCATGTAGAGACCAAACAAAGGAGGTGAAAGTGTTTCACCTAAATGTTACTATTGATCTATCACTCATCAAAATAATAGGATTTCAAATTTTGAAAACCACCTTGTCATGAAGTATCATCACAAGAACAATTGAGTCTCTAGAATTTGGAAGTCACAAAGGCATTAGATTTAAATTGTAGGTTTAGGTAAGCTACTAGATGCCTTTCAAGAATTAGAAAATACCAACAATAAACCTTACAAATGAGCTCTTGGCTATTCAATTATTGTAATGACGAGGAAACATAAAAAGGAACAACAATAAGATGTTGTTTATTAAAAATATGTGCATATATCAAAATAAATTAGTATAATTTTTATATTCAATTTACATCCTATTAATGAAATAAATATTCACCATAAAATATTTTTAAATTAAGATATATTAATTTAAATTGAAATTAGCATGTGGACTATATGTGTATGAGGTACAACTTGAGTTGGCCTAGTGCTGAAGTCATGTGTACTTTCGACTAAGGACCTCATATGTTTGATTTTGGAAGGGACAAGGCTGTACACCTCATCTAATCAATAGATAAAGTAACCAAAAAAAATTCTTTTAGAATGTTTGCACAAGTGAGATCTCATGAACCAATTAGTGTCTTGCTCAATAATAAACAAGTACAAAAATAACTTTAATATTGATTACACTAATTACTAAATCAACTCATAATTTTCTTACTTTGCAATAATTTAGTGCGCCATTCATATGTGAGATTTTTGTTTGTAAAAAAGACAAGAAAGAATTGAAGCTACCACTTTTCTATGAATACATAGATTATAATCACTTACTCAACAACCTCATAATTAACCTCATACATTATTCTATTATACACTAAAAATAAACTCAACAAATACAATTAAATTATAATACGTACCAAAATATCGTTACAAATAATTAATATTATTACTAAATCAACCTATAATGCTTTCCAAACTTCCTAATAATATTGATATTAAACTAAACAACTAAATATACATCTTATCATAAATTTAATGACATAATGCACATAAATTTAATGACATATTACGCTTATGCAAGAATGAAGTTAAAAAGTATGATATTAATTATATTACTTCTTTATAAACCATTTGTACATTTGACTTTTGCAAATATTCGTGACGACATTTGTAATGGTAATCTCCAATGTGACCGTAGTTTCATGCCTAAAGTGTTAAAATAAAATGACCTGAACGTAGAGGCACATACTTTTAATCTTCTCTTATATTTTGGGACAATGGTCGAGAAAATGAGACAAGGCCACTAAATGTTAGAGACATTCTAGAGGTTGTGGGTCCCATTGTGGGGAACCTCGCTAATTGTAGCATTATTATAAATAAAACATGGTTATTATTTATTAAACCTTCACACCACTTTAGACATAAAATTAGTTTTCTTTTAAAAGTGTCACACCACTCTAGAATTACATTCATTTGCATGATTTTTTTTCTTAAATAAAGTTTAATTACAAAATAATAATGGAGTTCAAAAAGGAACTATACAAAAAGGAGGAGTAAAACATTACAGAGAAAAATTTCAAAAAAAAAGTAGCAACAAAAGATAGTACAAATGTCTTACACACCAAAGGAAGATTTGCACAACATATAGTAGAGAACCTACAACAACCATACAAAGAAAGGAGACTTTTAATTTGACATATTTACAACAAAGATGAAATACATTGAAGGTAGCACTTGAATTCTAAATTTGAATAAACATTGTAGTTGTTTGGAGCAACGAATGTCCCCATCACAGAGCTATAAAAAATGAAGTTTAATTGCCTCCAAGTGTTGCCTATGCTTTGCACAATCCTTTGTGTCATCCTTCAACTAGAAACACAAGTAGATAAACTATAGAATGATGTTAGATTAAAAGTTTAACATTTCTATTTCCTAATGAACAACATGATTAGAAAACATTGACAAACATCTACTTTTCCATATATTAAGTAAAATAGTTTGTCTTATAGAATCAACAACCATGTTATTTTGAAAAGTAATTCCTAAAATAGCCTCCTTCCAATACAAAATGTGATAGAAAATTATAGGGAATGACCAAAAATAGCATTCCAATTTATTTTTTCCTCTAGATAATCCCAAAAAATATGCTTCAAGCTTGCATTATAGGAAGTTTGGAAGTTTGTGGTGCAATATTTTCCATGTCAAAATTTGAGCTTTAGCCTCAACTTTAGATCTCCAAATTTGAGCACTCAAATTCTTCCACTTCTTTTTGTGGAACTTGAATTTCCAATTTTTATTAAGTCTTGAATTTAATGTCATATTTAGAAGTAATTTTAAGTAGATCTTCTTCAAGGGGAAACTGCAAAACTGATATATTACCAATTCATTGTTAGTCCTTGAAAAAACCATAATATAAGGGTATACAAAACTTTATGAGTAATTCCATTGGAACCAATGACTTTAAAAAAATCACAAACCCTTTATATCTTCTATTTAGTTTAAAGGAGTTTTTGATATATTTCCAATTATTCCAATCAAGGGAGTTAAAATCCCAAATATCACTGAACTATTGCACACCCTTCTTGAAAAGATAATTAGATTGTTTTGGGAAGGTAACCGTCGGTGGATGACCATGGTATTGAACAAGTTTGCTCCACCAAATAGATGAAGTTTCAAGACTAAAACCATGTTGCAAGGAGTCCCTCCTCTAGTTCAAAAATTTACAGAATTGTTGACAAGTCCTCCAAATTGATTATAGGGGGAATGAAGCCTTAATACAAAAGAAAGGTGCAAGTAAAACCTTATCCAACCATCTAACTCCTTGCCACTTACTATTCATAGTAGCATGTATAATTTGATGGTGAACAAATATTTTCCATTATTCCTTTCCAGACACAACTCTTATTATCCATTTTTTTGACAAGAAAGTCCCTTATATTTTGGGATTCAGCAAGCCTAGTCCACCTTTATCTTTAGGTTGTATACAATGAAGCCAATATGTGGTTTTGAAACCAGCCTTTCCATCCCAATTAGTCCACAAGAACTGTCGAATAATTTTATTTAGGCTTTCATATCCTTTTTTGGAGGGCATCCATGAAGAATAGTAAACATGAGAAGCTAATAATATCTATTTAACCACTTGGATTTTACCAACTAGAGAAAGATATTTTTTCACCATGTAAAAAATTTTTTTCTCAACTTGACTATGAACCAATTCCACATATCAGACAGTGACGCCCAATCCAAATGGAATTTCTAAGTATTGAGTAATTTTCGTGTGCTTAATTTTCTTCCATTCTTTAGGAATCCATTGAGGAACTAAATTAAGTTGGATCATAAAATTTGGTTTTGGATGAGAAACCATGGTGTGATAGGATGAATTTTCTTGCTAGAATCTGAACAACAAACAAGAGAGTGCAAAATAACAACAAAAGACACCCTACACCTCAAGATTAGCCTAGTTGGATTCAATACAAAATAAAGACAACAAAATGAAACCTTTTACCTTGTCTTGAATCAATCCTTTGGTTGGCCCTTCGATCTTTGGTGTTGTATGCTCCTTGGATGGCAGAGATGCAAATGTGGGTTGTAAGGATGGAAAATGTATGAAAGTATGAAAATGGCTAAATATGGATCAAAATTTTTTTTGCAAGAGTTTGGCTAGCATGAATGATATCTCCTAAAATGAGAGAAAAAGAGGGGTATTTATAGAGATTTTAAAATTCTCTGGGAAATGGACAGTTGAGATTGAGCCACCAAGATCAAGATGTAGGGCTAAGGTGAGTTGAGAACTCACAAGCCCTCACATCTTGACATGTGGTATGTGATATAGATGATACATAAGGTGGAAGGATAGTACATGACATGGAGAGGGTACATAGTACCTTGGGATTGGGACAAGATCTCCTCATAAAGGAGGTCCTTATCCCCATGTGGGTGAGAGGACATGTGAGGAATTAAAAATTCCTCAAATATCCACATGGGGATGAGAAAAAGAATTTTAAATTCAAGAGATGCATTGGGGGATTAAATGTGAATTAAAAATTCACATGGGGAATGGAGTGTCTTCTTCAAAAGCATTTAATAGAGTTGACTTAAGACACATTAGGTTAACCTAATTAAGTGATTAAGGTTGTGCAAGTACTTGATTAGAAAATTAATGACAATTAGAGGCAAGTGGAAGATTATGGAGGATGTGACATGTGACTTGATGTGACAAGTCAAAGATCACATGGGGAAGAGAAAAAATTTAATATTCCTTAGGGATAAAAGGAATAAATTCCTTGGAGGTTGATTAGGCTAGTTAATGAAGGATTAGAGGAGGGTTGGGTGGCTAAGAGAGATTAGAGGCCAACTTGCAAAAGTTGGAGGATGTGACACATCCTAATCAAGATTAGGCATGTGCACATCCTAATGATAAGATTAGAAGATGGATTAGGATTAGATAAAAATGATGGAGGATGTGACATATGAAGAATTAAATAAATGTCATATTTATTTAATTCATTTGATGAAAAGGAGGATTAAAGAATCACGGTATTTATTTATTAATTAAATACCTTAGAATTGACAAAATTAAGAATATTAATTAAATAATAACAATATTACTTAATTAATGCAAATAAGGGGATGCTTAGATGAAAGGGATATATTTGGACAAATCAAGTGTGAGAAATTTGGTGTACATATGGATCCCAAAACAATATAATAAAAGTTTAGAATCCCCAAAAACATTATTAATTTTTTTTTCAAAATTTTGAATGAAAAGCATACTATCATCAACAAAATATGAATTGAGAACAACAAAATTATTTAGAATAGATATAACTTTAATTAGATTCATTTGATGAGCCTTTTGTAGTAAATAACCTAGTGCATCAACAACAAGAACATATAGAAATGGAGATGAAGGACAACCTTTCCTAATAGAGAATTGTAAAGGGAAAGGCTCAATCAAGGAATTATTAATAACCAATTGGGCATTAGCATCTTTAAAAAAAATTTACACATGCTTACATATTTTGGGACGAAATTGAACAACCACTATAACATTTTGATAATAAAGCTCCACCTCATTCTATCATAGGCTTTTTCAAAATCTAGTTTAACCAATAATGCATTTTGTCCTGTGTACTGGACCCATTCACTAGTTTCCTAGGCCAAGATTAAATTATCAAGGATATATCTACCTCCTAAGAACCCAGTTTGTTTAAGACAAACAATACCTTTTCCACTATATTAATCCTTGCAAGTAAGGCTTTAGCAATAATTTTATAAGTGTTAAGCAAGGTAATAGGACACCATCTAGAGATAGAATTCACATTCTTTCCTTTTGGGAGAATTTTAATCAAACCTTTATTAATCTCAAGCCCCAAAAATCCATGTTTTAGAGATTCTAAGTAAACAAGATAAAAATCTTTCTTGATATGCTAGAACATGATTTCATAAAATTCAATTGTGATTCCATCAAACCTAGGAATTTTATTAGGAGCCATTGAGAAAACAACATGCTCTAGAATTTTGACATTGCGGCCAAGGGGAACCCTAGTATAGCTAGTATTGGTGGTGTTATAAGGGATTGCAAGGACAACTTGGTTGATGGGTTTGCTAAAGGAATTGGCATTCATTCTTCTATGATAGCTAAGTCATGGGAGTTGCTCAAGGGCATCGAGATCGCTATCACTCTGGGTATAAAAAATTTACATATTGAAGGGGACTCTAAGATTGTGATTAACTCTATTAATCATGGTTGGTTTCTTGGTTGGAACATCAAGGATATCTTACTAGACATAAATTTATTGGTCTCAAAATTGGAAAGGAAGCACTTAACCCACACCTATAGGTAGGGAAACCAGGTGGCTGATGCCTTGGCCAACTTGGGATCCATGTGGAGTTTGTGCAAGTGTTGGAAAAGGCTCAAGGTGCTACCAAAAAATATAAAAGGATTAATCATTGCAGAACATAGGAATATAATTGCTCAATGATGGTTAACAATGCAATTTATTGTGGGTACAGGTGGCACTACACTTTGGGACCTTGGATGATGAGGACTAGGTCAGGTGAGGTGGCGAGTTTAAAGTGGGTTTCCAAGTGGTTATTTTATTTCATAACTATGTATGGTGGGGTCCTTGCCCTTTACAAAATGTCTTTTCAAATGTACTTCTTATCCCATCAAATCTCTAGGATTGTGTGTAATGTGATGTTCATCGCCAACTTACTTGATAATTCTAATTTAATCAACCTTATATGATAAGCATAAGATCTTATGAGATGTACTTAAAAATTTTAAATCTTCCCATCAAGGCTAAACGACCTAGGGAAATGTGTAATTTCAATGAGACCCTTGGCATGATGGGTATTAATTATCCAGATTTAAGTATCATGGCTTATTGCCTTAGCTTATAGTTCTTAAGGGATGATTATGGCCCCACGGAGTTGGTGTCATTGAGAATGACTTCTGAAGCACGTAAACGTCTAATTTCTTTTATTGCACCTTACCGTCCTAGATGGCAGAGTAATGACACTTTAAGAAAGGGTAAATTCACTAGTGGCCAATCCATTTTTGGCTAACTTTGTTTCTCTGGGCCAGTTCCTGTGTGTTGTGGGTTAAGATGGGTGGTGATAGAGTAAGGACTGAATTGGACAACTATGAGGAGTTTCGCAGGGATCCCATATCTTGGCATATTTGTATGGAGGGAGGCTTAGTGCCGCTTTTAGAGAGTCTTGTGGGCCATGATGAGAAATTTTCAACCCAGTTTGTTGGTTTGTCGAAGGATAGGCAAGTCACAATGGGTGGAATTTCATTGAAGGTGGATGAGGAAGTGATTGGTAAGGCGACGAGCCTCTCCTGTGATGGCAAGAAATAAAAAAAAGACACCAAAAAGCAAGACCTAGAGAGTCTCAACGCCTTCTTCAAGGACAACGAGAAGTCGGTTAAAAGGTAGTTGAGTTTCAACCGTGAGGCACTACCAAAACCCCGGGACAAGGTGTGTCTTTCTCTTATGAAATATGCTACTTTAGAAGGTAGATACAAGGTGTTTTACTTTTAACATTTTCCACTGTTAAATCACGTACGACACAAAATGATCCTCAACTTTCCTTTCCTTTTGTTGACTTCCCTGGAAAGTTCAATCAAAGATTCCCATGATGTTATCTCTCTCAATCTCGATATTTTTCCTCCCTTGTCACTACATCAGGGCCTAATCCTTAGGCTCTATCACTTTCATTTGACCTTGTTCCCTCCTAAACCTATCTCGACTATGCATGTGGAGGAATTGGAACCTCTTAACATTGCCCACGAAAATCCTTCCCCTGTTCCTTCAATGGGTCCTAAGAGGAAAACCCCCATGCCTAAAATGAACCCTGTGTTGAGCCGAAGTCCAAATCCCCATCAAAAAAGAAGGGGGAGGTCAGGTGGCCAACTACAGGTGGGTTATGCGAGCTAAAAAACAAACCCATCAAGAAGGTCAACAGACTCACTGCTAAGAAGAAGGGAAAAAAGAATCTTTATGCCAGGTGGACATGTCGACCACTAACAAAAGGAAAAAGTGTTGAGGAAAAAGACTCTAAGGGTGACAACATGGTGGTCATGAGATTCAATGTGGGAATAGAAAAAACTAGTGTGAGGAGGTCCCACAGACTAGCAAAGAACAAAAAAGGGGCTCTGATGGATGAGATTTCTAGTGATTTGAAGCAGACTAGCAACAAAACTGAAGGAAAAAAAGACACTATTGAGGAGGTGGAAGAAGATTTCGTGGAGGGCGAGCTAGTCATTTCTCATACATGAACTAGATTCTTAAGGATGACTCCACCCACTCCTCTGATCCCAGGGCTAGTGAGGAAGAGGTGACCCAGTGCAAGAAAGGCACAGACGAGGATTTTGACATGTTGTACGAGAGGGTTATTAAATTTGAACAAAAAATCAATAGTCTAGCTCGGTTCACTGTTAAAATGATTCATAAATCAGTCATCACACTTTCAGATGTCATCAAGGAGGAAGTGGACAAGAATACTATGGGTGAAGGTCCCAACTAGATTGGGGATGATGTTTTAAACCTCCTCATCCATAAATGGGAAAGTGTGGACAGTTAGTGGTTGGGTCTATGGTATGTTGTGTTTCTCGTTATCACTATGTAGTGTCTCTGTCCTATTTCATTATTTTTAGTATAGTTTTTATGATGTTTTAATGAACTTGGTTCCCTTGGCCTTGTAGGCTTTTCTATGTAAAGGGTACAACATCTGTAAATGTTAAGTTTATATTATCAAAAACAACATGCTCTAAGTCATCAATGGACAAATCTCAGTATAAAAATTGGTTGTAATCAGAATCAATCTTTTTTGGTATGTAATCTTTGATTATATCTTCTAAAATTGATTGTGCATCTTGCCAATGGGGATCCTCTCTAAACAAATTCTCATAAAAGCTATGAAACATATATTTAATATCTTCCAAATTGGTAATGGACTTGTCCAGATTCATCTTGAATAGTTCCAATATATTCCTTTTTATGTTTGTAGTTTAAATAACTAAAAAATTGCTTGGAACCTCTATTGCCATCTTTAATCCAATGTAGTCTAGCCCCAATTTTAGCTCCTTGCCCTTTGCACATTATCAAGTTTGTGTATCTAAGTTTCAATTGCAGCTATAGAAGTTTGGATATTAATATCATTCGGATTTGAGTTAAGAAGTTCCATATTCATTTCTAATATCCTTTCGAAAGATCTTTCCTTATGTTTATGCTTCCAGGCTAATCTTTTGCCAAAAGAACAAACAAAATCAACACATTGTGAAATAGCAACATTCCACCGTTCCCTATAAGATTCCCCTTCTTTAGGCTTGGGGATGGAGTTCCAAATTCCAACCAAAGTAGAAACATATGAAGGGATTTTCAGATGTTATGTGTTAAGTTTGAAAGGTAAACAATATTTCTCTCCATTAGTGCTCAATGTAGTAGTACAAATGATTGGTAAATGATCCAACAAAGTAGTAAAATAATCAACTTTTACACATTTCCCTAAAGCATCTTGAATTACTTGCAAGTTGGGAGATATATAAAACCTATCTAGCCTGCTAAGTTTTCTATCCACCCCAAATCTATAGTTAGTCCAAGTAAACTAATTATTCTTATGAATGGATCCTTTTTTATGAATAGGTTCTATTACTCGCAAAGAATTATGACAATGTACAACCACTTATCAAAATATTTATTATTTAACTTGGCATGGAAAAAATAGCTACGATTTGTATTATTTTCCATCATATTAAAGTTGCCTCCTATAACCAAATTAGCTTGACAAATTTTTTTGGTCAACCAATCCCATAACTCACTTATTTCTTTTACAATGTTAGGAGCATAAATTGAACAAAAACTTATGGGTTGACAATTGATAAAAGTAAGGATTCAAGTTTATCAATGAAAAATTTATTGACCCATGAAGAAATGCCAATAATAGCCCCCCCCCTCCTTTTCTATGCAACGTATGCAAGAAAGTAGCATCCCTCCATATGTTGAATAATGAAGAACCAAGATGGAATCCACTAAGCTTTAATTTTTGTAGAAAGACGATATCATGTTTCCACTTGTATTTAGGTTAACCTCATATTTTCGATGACGGAGAGAAATCCCTCTTACATTGCAAGATAGAATTTTAAACTTCATACTGAAACAAAGTTAGGGATATATTCCTTTCATGGCAAGGCTTCAAACTAATTAGCAAGAGAATTATTATGCTTAAATTGCATATATTCCTTTTTACCATGAACTAGAGACCTAGATATTTGCCTCACATAAGGTGATTGAGAACCTTGTCTTGCATATGGTGATGGAGATCTATGTCTCATAGAAGATGAAGGGGAAATTTGTCTTGTAGGTGAAGGTGGAAAAGTTGTCTCAATAGAATTCACTTTAAGATTATGTGATGATGTAGGATAATTATCTGAAGCCAAATTTCCATTTTGAGGTTCAGAATCCCCCCAGGGTTCCTTCCTTTTCCTAACCATTTTCCACATGTTTGACATAGTAATGTCCTTATAAGACATAGAGGAAGTTGATATGAAGTTGCTATTATTATTTTTCCTTCCGAAATAACTCTGGGTTGTTGTTGCAAATGGGAATATTTTGGGGTAACTCAGAGATTTAAGGAGGAATTTGAATTTGTTGTGGACTGAGCACAACTAACCCTTGAGACTAAACAATTTTTTTTTTCCTAGCAAGACAATTTCTTATCAAATGGCCTTATTGTCTGCAAAAGAAACAAGCATTGGGCTTGTTCAAATAAAAAATTGGCTAAACAAACTCAAACCCTAGACCTATCAGTTTAATATTTTCACAAAGTTTTTGGTTAAGGTCAATTTCCACACAAACCCTGGGGTGAACTCTCAAGTTGGAAAACTTATTTGTATTATTTTTGCATTATAAAACTCTACCAAGTTGTGTTATTGTTTCTCTCAAGGATGCTTTGAATGCAAGATTCAAAAAAGGTAATTCTATTCACATTGGGTACTTGGATCTTGAAGGGCCTTTTGGGCAGAAATATAATGTTTAGGCTTACAGGTAACAAACTTAGCCACAAATAACCCAAGTACCATATTGAAGCACAACTTGGACATGATCAACTGAATTGAATTTGCAAGAAACGTAACCTTTTCCTAACCCTCTCAGTTGATATTTAGCAATGCAATCTATCACATCATCGAGAAACATAAATTCTAAAGTTTTACTTACGTCCCCACATGCAGGCTCCTCCATTTCATTATCAACTTTCTTTCTCTAACCTCCTAAGGCTTTAGGACATTTTCAATAGTTGACTCCAAACCTCCCTTTGAGAAACCCATCATAACAACATTTGTATTTGAAAGATTGGGATCTTCAGCACGTGAATCTCCCTTCTTCCCAGCCGCGCCTTTTCCTTCAGCCTCATTCCTACACCGTTCACTTTCCCATCTTGCAGAACACGGACAAGGAAAGGCTTCCCGTGACACTTCCAACAAACAAAGCATTAGGCGATGGCTTCCGCGTCACTCATCCACCGTCATTTTTAATTGTATTGAAAATTTCATCCTTTATATTGCTAGGGAATACAAATCAAATTTAGACTTTATTAGTTAAATGTTAAGATATCTAGTCTAAAATTTAACTAAAATAATCAAGTGCATCAAAAAAGTTGACCAACACTTCTCTAAACTTTCAAATGTCTTTATGTTTTTGTCTACTATTATACTAAGGTCTTACATGTTCAAGTCTCTTTTGTCAGAAAGGAAAAGCTCTTTTTTCTTGGATACTCTCTTTTACAAAGTCGCCCCAAATCAAATTGCAACTTGTGGAAAATCTTATAAGTATTTTGGATATAGCATCTGGTTGTGATGGTACTGCATGTGAATTTTTCAAAAAAATTGATATGATTTTGGTCATTATTTGTTTAAATTCTATTGAGAAGTCTATTATACCAATAAAAGGAAATATCAATTTCATAATGAAGGACAATGATTTGGAGTTGATTTGTAATTAGAATCCCATTATTCCCTTGAATGCCTTTTACAAAATCATTATCAAGGTTTTAGTTGTGTAAATTAGACATCTATTCCTATTGATGGTTCACATTGAATAAAACAAGTTCATATGAAGTAGATATACCATTGACAATGTTATTGTAGTTTAGGAAGGTATGGAATGGGGTCTCAAGTCTAACCAATGGTTGTCTCTCATCAAATTTAATTTTGAAAAGCATTACAATAATATTAAGTAAAATATCATTCTTGCCATGCTTATGAATCTTGACCTTCACCTAGTCAATCCAAATGCTCTTTGTAAATGATTTTGCCTACCTGTCCAATAATGACATTCAATCTAAAAACTTTGGCATCTTTGAACTTTTTGTTATATAAGGCAAGGTTTCCCTCTTACACCTTCACTTTATATGCTAAATATTAAAGGGTTTGGCTACCTTCTTGCCAATGCCATTTCATTGTAGCATGTCAAAGGAATTTCCCTTCCTAGAGCTACTTCTTAGCAATTGGTCATTGAGCACTTTTCAAATGATTCCTTCATAATGTTCCATGAAGATGAGGACAACATTCAAAAAGCTTTCAAAAGTCTTGATATTTTTTCTTTTCAAGATTTGTTATTTGGTGGAGCAAGACATAGTATTACAAACAATCCTCTTCCCAACCCCTCACTTAGCTTCATACTTTTTAATGGAAATATATTGATCATGTGTTTTTTTTTAAATTCCTATGATTTTCCTTTGAATTCCAAGCTTTCCTATCTCATCTCTATCTAATATATGCTATTGAAGTTATTGACATAGCTATAAAAAAATTTGTATTAGATCATAAAATCCCTTTCACTAGCAAGTAAGTTCCAAATGTACTCTTGAAATTTCTTACTATAATGCATGCTCATTACTCCTCCTTTTATGTTCCCTCCAAAGCATCATATTGCAAACTTGATAAGCTTGCATGGTATTTTTTTGGGCTAACTTAGAACATGATAAATGGTTTTACCATGTGTGTGATATTTACATGTTAAGAGATTTTTGTGGGCTAGTCCTTATTCATATCAACAAATAGGGCATCGATCTTTATGCTAAATGAATAGTTAGATCTTGTGATGGTAATGAATCCTAAAAGGTTATATTAAGAGATTGCATTAACTATAATCCATCATATGGGTGTCTAGCTTAGAATTTCTTTAGATTCCATTCTCTTAAAATTGCTTTCGTGCAAATGAAAATCAATGGTACTTTTGTCACCAAAATCATTTGGAAAGATTGGGAAACTATTAAGTCAAAGCTACTTTAGAATGGAGATGGATTCCATGATGACTTATCCATCAATCATCGCTCTATGTGGTGGTCTACCATCATCATATTTTATGATAAGTTTGTCATCTACTCCCCAAATTCATTCCCTCAAGTTCTTTAGAAGGGGAATATGCATCTCTAGGGTTTTTACTCCAAGGATACTTCCACTTGGATTTCTTGGCCTTAAGCTAGGGCCATGTTTTATTTAATCCAAGTTGACGAAGAAACCTTCTAGACAATTATTGAGGCCATGCCTTCTTAGCATATGCACAAAATTCATTGCAATAAATTACAATAGTTTTATGTACAATTTACACTCTATTAATGAAATAAAGATTCACTATAACATATTTTAAAATTAGTATTGGACTATATGTGTGTGAGGTACAACTAGAGTTGGCCTAGTGTTTAAGCCTTATGTACTTTTTCTCCTAAATGACATATGTTTGAATTTGGATAGGAGTAAGGTAGTGCACCATATTTGAACAATAGATAAAATAATCACAAAAATAATTATTTTTGGAATGCTTTCATAAGTGAGGTCCTATATGAACCAATTCTAGTACTTGTCTTCATGATGACCACATACACAACTAACTTTTATCTACTTTTCTAAGAAAAGTAATATTAATGAATTGAATATGAAAACAATAACAAAAGACTATTTACAAAACAAAGTACATTATGAATATTAAAATATATCATCTCAATTTTTTTAAAATTCTTTTAATAATTAAATATTACAAATCAAAATTTGACTTTATATCACTAACATTATATCTCATTGACAATATAATCTTAATGAAATATATAATTAAAACATCATCACTAATAAAATAAAAACCTCACCAAATTACTCTCATCTTAAAAGTTAATTTTCTTTTAAAAATAAAATAAAGTAACTCATATAACGTAGCTTTCTTAAGACAAGAAGCTTCTTAATATTAGTTATTTTAATTACTAAATCAACTAATAGCTTTTTCCCACTTTTCCATGAACTAAACAGCTCATAGATATTTATGAAGTCAAAAAACATGATATTTCAAGATTACTTTTTGAGAGCAGATAAAAGGAAATTATTTAATATAACGAGGAAATTTTGCAAAATTGACTTTTTGAGCATATCCTTGATGACATTTGGAATGGTTATAGCGTGCGAAGAATTTAGCGGGTGATCTCCAACGTGCCCGTATTTTAGTGCCTAAAGTGCTCAAGATAAAGCGGGGTCAATTACGGGTGGGCTGACTTAATCCTTTGGAAACTTCTATTTTGTATTTTAGCTCATGGCCTGTCAGTTGTCACATACGACACAATGCCACATACTGTAATTCTTGTGGAACTTATTTTAGCATTATTATAAGTAAACTATGGTTAATTATTGCAATTTTCTACGATTCTCTACGGAAAAATTATGATGTTTTCTTTTACTCATAACAATCTCCATGGAATTTTTCCTCGCTTTTATTTTGAGCTCTAAATTGACTGAAAATTCATTCAGTGCTATAAATGCACGCGTTCCTTGAGAAGTTTGAAATCCACATAAGGTTCCTTCCTACTCTCTTGTTAACCAGAGATCATTGAAAGAATCGAAATGGAAAAGAATGATGATTCTTGCCGCTCTAAAGGCTCTCTGGTGTCTGAAACATCTGGTCATGTTATCACTTGCAAAGGTATGTTCGCTTCGCTTAGTCAGCACAAACATGTTTTAAGCATTCAAACAACCTTTAACAAGATATATTGAGTATGGTTACAGCCTCTGTATTTCTCTTATGATGAATTTTATTAGTTAAAATGAGCTGTTTTATATTAGAAAGATTGTCTTTGGATCAACTGTATGTTTTTAAATTGATTGTTTATTTAGAATCATACAAAGATTTATTTTGGAATCAATTATATATTTTTGAATTAGTTGTTTCTTTTCTATCATACTCTGATCCATTATGAATTTGACATTTTGGGTAAAAACTGTGTTATTTCTGTTAAATCTTTTGACGATGTTAAATCTGCAAATCTTTACAAGGTTGTGATAATTATTTAATAACCGTCTGGAATCAGATCCATGGGATACAATTACTAGTTCCCTGGTCTTTTAGATCATTTCTCTGCATCGATCTTGAGGGATAAAAAGAGTGAAGACAAGCTAGAAAAACACTCGTTTGGATTCATCCTTCCGGTGTATTTCCTGTAGTTAGCCCGCTCCAAGCTGTATTTTTCTTGGATATGGTTGACTGTTTTCATGCGGGTGGAAAGATGGATAGGGTGAGACCCAGCCGAATGGATCAAGTTTGGGGAGATGTGGGTCCCCAAAAGCAGATATTGCTGTGTACCCGGTCCCCATACGGAACCGTCTCCTAGCTAGATGAGGGTCTTGCTCACCATTACCCCCTGGCTTCTCATGAAAAAGAAAAAGAAAAGGAAAAGTATTTTTTTAGTTCACGATATCAGTCAATCGATCTGTTTTTGGGTCTATAAATGACTTTAAGTATATGGGACTACCTCCTACTCTCAATATGCACAAGGCACCAAACTCGTACTTGGCTATTAGAGGTGTACATACCCTACCCCTTCTGACCTCTCTTTTGATAAGACAAGTTTTTCACCACTAGACCAACTTGAAAGTCTCAACATTGCTCCTATTCAACCGATCTAATCCCTCCTATTCAACCGATCTAATCCCTGCAATCAACTATAATACAGATGGGTATTTCCACTGTATGTTAGAGCCTTTCATAAAAGGGTTTTCTTAAAGAGAAAGAAATTCAATTTCCAGGTATGATTTTCATCCAAAGTATATCTTGTTGGATTGCCACAACAATATAAAGCAAATCCCATTTCAATCTGTTTATCTTAAAACGTTTAAGTTTTTCTTAATAGACATGTTTTTGATTCTTGAGAGGTTTTCTTTGCCGAGCCTTTTTTGTTTTGGGTTTTTAGTCAAAAAAATTCGCTTGGATTGTTTCTACTAAGTTATTGAGAGCAGAAGCATCATGAAATTGTTCTCCTTTGTGTTTAGATCAACGATTTGCCTTCTGTTTTACTAAGTTGTCTTCAATATCCATTTGGGGGTTTTTACTAATAACTTAAATTTCAAAATTGCTTTACGAAACAGCTGCAGTAGCATGGGGGACGAAGAAACCGCTGGTAATCGAGGAGGTGCAGGTAGATCCTCCCAAAGCAATGGAAGTCCGCATCAAAATCACCCACACTTCCCTCTGCAACACAGATATCATGTACTGGACTACCGAAGTAAGTCATTACTCATTTTTATTTACCCTCTATTCATTCAAAACTTGTGTACTTAAGTCATTCATCAAGCATCATGATTTCAGAGGTATATTCTGATTATTGTTGGCAAGATTGTTGTTTTCTTTGTTTGTTTTTTTCTCAGAATGAGGTGCTAAAGGCGTTTCCACGCATTTTGGGGCATGAAGCTGCAGGGTAAGACACGTTAATTTGATGTTCTCAATCTGTTACAACAAGAATATTGCAAATCACAGTGCATGTGGGCTGAAACAGGATTGTTGAGAGCGTGGGAGAAGGCGTGAGCGATCTCAAGGAAGGAGATCATGTGCTGACATTATTTACAGGGGAGTGCGGAGAGTGCGTATACTGCAAATCGCCAAAGACTAATCTGTGCGGAAAATTCAGGATCGATCCCACGCGGTCGGTCATGCTGAGCGACAAGAAAACCCGTTTCTCAATAGCCGGAAAGCCCGTTTATCATTGCATGGGGACCTCCACTTTCACCGAATACACCGTACTCGACTCTGCCAACGTGGTCAAGATTAATCCGCATGCCCCTCTCAATAAAGTCTGCCTGCTTGGCTGTGGATTAGGCACAGGTTAGTATAAACTATAGAGACGTAAAGTCTTTGTATTTATTCAGAAAAAACAAAACAGATGGCTTAACGTTATTTTCACTATCCCCAGGTTTTGGGGCCGCGTGGAACACTGCTAACGTCCAGGCCGGGTCAACTGTGGCTATCTTTGGTCTCGGCACCGTCGGCCTTGCAGTGAGTAGCATAATATCTTAAGCAATTTGGGAATTTGCAATTTCCTAGGATTTGATGCGACATAGGCTGATTTTATTATTATCAATACCATTTGAGTTTCCCTATGCATCTTTTCGTTGGAAACAAAATAGTTTTTGTCGTGAAGTATTAAAGACACCTTTAAAAGTAGTGATGGGCCTTTTTCTAATTTGAAAATTATTTAAATATAATGAGGTTTAAGGGGCATTTTATTAAAAGATTGATTTTTAAAAATGTCTATTGGTTAGATTTGTGTAAATTTAAATTGGCAAAAAATATATGTAATTTTTTTCAAATAATATAATAAATTTAAATATTATTTATATGAATTAAATTTAATTACAAGAAAAATATTTAAATATAAAATGTTAAATATAATAAAAGTATTTATTTATAATTTAAAATAAATTTAATTTTGATGTATGAGAATTGTTTTGGAAGGTAATATGTAAGGAAAAAAGGTTTACTTGATGATTGATGATTAAGAGTTTTAAATTTATTCAAAGAGGTTACAATTTTAGAAAATGTGTCTAAACAAGAGAAAATTCAAGAATATAAATATATTTTGAAACTAAGACAAAATTATTATGAACTATCTTAAGAATCAAAGTATGAAGGTCAAATTTTATAATTTTCTTTTCTAACTCCATGTCTCCATGTGACTTCGTAAATGTGTTTTTGGTTTAAATTTAAGTAGTTGGAGTGTTCCCATGTAGAACATTTATTATAGGAAAAAGGCGGGGGAGGAGGAGGGAAGGGGGGAAGGGGGTTGAAAAAAAGAAATGCATATTGCCAAAAATCCAGTTGACTCCACAAATTTATTTCCCTCTATTTTAATATTTTCTTCCAATTTTATTTATTTTTTCCAATTTTTAACTACATAAATTATTATTTTGCTATGTTTTAACTACACAAATTATTATTAATACTATAAATACAAATTTAAGATGTCTTCTTAAAAATAAAAAGAAAAATTAAATATTCATGGAGCCACCAACCCCACAAATAATTTCTAAATAAGTAGAGAAGTGCTTGCAAACCAAAATAAGCTAAGTAGCCACATAAATGCTAGTCATAAATATTCAATAAAATTCCCCACCATCATTTCACCATACACTTGCTCTTTTTGTTGTTTCCCTCTCTCCAGTAAGGCTATCTCCTTATAGTCCTAGTACAAGCACTTCCCTTTCTCACTATTAGGGGAGGAAGCCATGAATAAGGGTAACTAATACCACATAGGATAAAATCAAGAGTATTGTCATAAAAAATTCCCCGAGCCATCTTCTTAATAGCTATATATTTACTCCAAGATTCACTTAGTACCTTGTTATGATGACAAAGTGATCCATAATGATCTTCCTAATTGATTACTACCTTTTTAGCCATGGAAAAAATGCTTTACATTTCACTATTGCTTACTTTGCATGCCATAAATTTGCAATATAAATTAGCAAGCACTAAATATCTATCTCATTATTAAATGTGCTCACCCTCTTGCCCCTTCTTAGGCAATTATAAATTTAGTATTATATCCACACAGTTATTAAAAAAAATCAACTTTGAATAACCTAATGCTTTATCTTCAATACATTATATTTATCTTCTCTTAAAAGTATACTTTGTCTCAACTCTTTTTAAATGTGCTCACCCTCTTGCCCCTTCTTAGGCAATTATAAATTTAGTATTATATCCACACAGTTATTAAAAAAAATCAACTTTGAATAACCTAATGTTTTATCTTCAATACATTATATTTATCTTCTCTTAAAAGTATACTTTGTCTTTGATTTACCCTTTTAATACCTATACAAAACTTGCTACCTTTGTTTAATTAGTGAGGACTTGTTTACATTTTTTATGTGATTTAACTACATTTTCTCTTATTTAGTTATTTTTTTACAAAATAAATTAGTTTGATTATCTTTACCTTATTATATATTTTAATAAACATTGTTGGGAGGCCAATGAATTTTAATTTTTTAGGTTGCAGAAGGTGTAAGGGTGAGAGGGGCATCCAAGATAATTGGCGTGGATACAAATCCTGAAAAATTCTCTATAGGTATGCATATGTTCATTTTCTTTTAACTAGTTAATTTCCAATACCAAATTTACATATGATTATTTTTTCATTGTTCAGCTAAAATTTTTGGAGTTACTGATTTCATCAACCCTAAAGACCAAGAAAAGGCCACTCACGAGGTAGAAATATTAATGATTCACATTTTTCATCTTTAGACTTCACATTTAGAAAGTTATAACATTTTATTGATGAGTGTATTTGAATTTGACAGAGAATTCGAGAGATCACTAATGGTGGAGTAGATTTCAGTTTTGAATGCATTGGGCATGCAGATGTTATGTACGAGGCATTTTTGTGTACACATGATGTAATACTAGTATTTACCTCGTAAATTTTATTTATGTATTTGTACATTTTAAAATTTTATAAATCTATATTAAAGGTGTTATGTTTTGGTTAATGTTTGAATATAGGGGTGGGGTTTGGCAGTTGTTGTTGGAGTGGATCATAGTGGGCGAAAGTTGAGCTTTTTTCCTCCCGAGTTATTGGATGGTAGGAGAATTGATGGCACCATCTTTGGTGGCTTCAAAGGGAAAAGCCAATTGCCTGGTCTTGTAGAAATGTACATGAACAAGGTATGTTTATATATTGAAATATATATAGTAATACAAAAACAATAAGATCATTATTGTTTTATTTTATTTTATGTTATATATATATATATATATAATTTAATACTATCATTTAGGTTGAAGAAACACGTTTTTATTATTTGAATTCATAATTTCTTATAAAAAATATCTAGTTTCTAAAAAATATAGTAGGAGGGGTTTATCAACTACACATGTTTACATATTTTTAAAAATGAAAAAAAATATTAAGTGGGTTGTTAGGTTAATTTATACTCATCTTTCTCTGTTGGAAAAATTGGTTAGGAGTTGTCTATCATCATACTTGTCAAATTTGAATTGAAGAAAATTTTAAAGTTCATGAATAATTCTTATGTCTAGAATTTTTTAAAATTGTTAAAGGCTTATTAATAAAAAATATTGTATATTTTTCAAAGTTCAAAAGGTTCAAATGAATTGTCTAATTAATTGTTCACTTGATTTTACTATTGGAGAGAGTGATCTACAATTGTTTGGGTAATCAAACTTACGTGTTCTAAATTAAGAAAATCAGTCATGTATGATTAATATCCACAAAAAAATATAAAATAAATAGGATTATGAATCACTCTTGTTTGCATTTTTTTTAAAAAAAAAATATTAAGTGTTGTATAATTAATTGTTGACCAAATTTTATTATCGGAATAGTGGCTAACAGTTGTTTTGACAACCTACCTACCATTTCTCAATTCCATAAAATTATTTAAACATGTGATTATAAGTTATTTTTTTAAAATTTATGCACTTTTTTTTATCTGTAAGTTAGGTATAAGGGAGTTGTATCCATAAAATATGATGCAAAAAAGTTAAAATGCATGCCCTAAGAATAGGGGTGTGAAATGTAAGAAAAAAAATGCTTACATCAGCCTAAAGACTATTGCTCTAGCAAAAAATACCCTCAATTTTAGGTATGCAGAATACCCCCATTCTCTTTGGGAGAGTTTACACTATTTTTAGAGTGAGAGTGCAAATGCATGTTATGGAAAGAAACTGTGCCTTCAAGTTGGAAATTTTCTTTTTCCTCTTCACCACCTCCCAAACATCATTATTTTATTCTCCAAATTGTTGGGCAAGTATAGGTTTTGCAGGAGTTGTAATGGATTCCTCACACCTGCTTATGGGTAGTTGATCGTCATTTGTTGATACATGTGTATCCTTTTCTTTGAGTTTTCCTTTAATATCAGGTGTAACCCTAATTGTTAGGATTCAGGCCTATCTGAGTAATAAACATTAACAATTATATGCAAATTAAATGGCCTAGAGATAACAATGAAGGATAACATAAAAGAGATCAACACAAAATTTTAATGTGGTTCACCCAATATGGGCTACATCCATAAAAACTCAAAAACTCAAAGATTTTATTATCTAGTGCAAACATATTACAATCTCGTGAATACCATACTGCAACTTACATCCCAGCTGTTTATAACAAGTTTTTGGGAAGCTTCTAGAATTATGGTTTTACAAAGTCGTTTTTCATTTGTTGGTTAATAAAAATTAACTACTGACCCCTTGACGGGAAAAAAAAGGGTCAATTTTTTTTTTTGAGGGTTGTGCCCCCAAACCCCGATGAGGATATGTAAAGAGTGTATAGTATTTGCATGATCAGTCGCCACATACCAACAATCTCCCACTTAGAGATTGATCAAGCTCCACACCAAACAACAATTTCCAAACTTCCATTTAGAGCATGTGTGAGATCGTTGTGAAAACTCATATGCCCCCTTCGATTCTGCATCAGAATAGGGAGTAACATCCTTCTTGGTATAGTTTCCTTGGTCATTAGTCAATTTTTGCTATGCACACAAATTGTCCCTATTTTTCCATGATCAGATGAGGCATTTGGAGCCACAGTATAATGTTTGAGAGCAACATCTTTCTACCATGTGGTAGAATGTGATTCTTTGGATTTGGGGTTAGGGCAGTATGCAACAAGGTGGCCACTATTGAAGCATTTTCTATAGTGAAAAGGTAGACCTTCGTAATCCAAAGGTTGAACCCAACTCTGGCCATCCACGTTAAGACTTATTTCTGCAAGGAGATCTTTTGAAACATCCAAATCTGCCAAAATACGTGCATAAATCGTGTGCGTGAAATTTGAAGATTGGATGTCAATAGCCAAATGGTTGCCCAGTGCATCACCAATCGCTTTGAAGCATGAATCACTCTAGAAATAAATTGGGAGATTTGAGAGACGAATCCAAATAGGCTTGACATTAAAAGACTCTATGAAGGGATTGAAGGTGGGGTGCCACCATTTGGTCAACAAAATATGTTGACCCCAAGCCCACAGATTGTGAAGGATTTTGTTTTGACCCTCTACACAATCAAATACAACAATACAAAAACCCCGAACACTTAGATATATTTCAAGCCTTTCTTTCAAAGTTGGTTTCCAGATTTTGAATCTCGTTAGGGTTTCCGTGGAGGCCAGATTGCGAGCTTTTTCATAACCACGACCATAGCTTTGAGGAAATGATGGATTGAGCACCATAGATGAATCCTAAGACATCATCAAGGGACCACCATCAGGGGTTGAAGCAATATTTGCACTCTCAATACCATTTTTGCAGCACACAGATTTGCTCGGAGACAAGCAAAAGTGTTTCTTGGATCCCTATCTGTGAAATTCGACTGTGGCGACGTTCTCAATAGCGACTAAAAGTTTTATTTAATATTTATGCACTTATTTCTTATCTTTTAAGAAGAAAGTATCAAGTGATTTTAGAAAGAAAAAATCAAGTGGAGTATTTGGGAAATAGCTTACCACTTTTCACTAATGGAAAGTGGGTAGTAAGTTGTCTCAACAAGTCACTTGCCAATTTAAATGATTTCTAATGTATAATTGTTACATTCACAATAGGCATGATAATCACTTATTTTATTGTTAATTAGTGTAAATATGATATATTATAAATCAAACTTATATTATATATGTAGCACACGCTATAGAATATAAGAACATTTTATAACTTAGATATTTTATAGATAATTTGGGAAAAAAATTGGTTGATTATTAAGCACTTAAATAATGTAAGAGATTAAGTTAGATGATTATTTACAATTTTATTTTTTATAGATTAACAAAAAAAATCATTTGTTCTTTGACAAATGGATGATTTAAATGTGTTCTCATTTTTCACTGCAGGAGGTCAAAGTGGATGAATTTATCACTCACGATCTTCCATTCTCATGTATCAATGAAGCATTTGATTTATTGTTGGAAGGGAAGAGTTTGAGATGCGTTCTCCATCTTTGATTAAAATATTGATTCTAAGTTGAGATTTTTTTTTTGAGATGCGATGATAAATGATAATGTGTTTTCAATTACACATAAATTGATAAAAATGCTAATTTTATGACTTTGATGTCAAAATATCGTTTTAATGTGACTAGTATTTTATTACATGGATGAAACTTTTTGTCATTAAAAGTGAATGTAATTTTGTATTCATCTTTTTACATCCTAGTGGTCATAAAATTCTAATACATATTGGAATCCCCTTGAGGCTCTACAAACGTGGATTTGTAAGAATTTTCATTCCATTAAATTCAGATAGAAGACCTTGAAAATAGACTCCATTATTATCATTCTTGTAGAAAAAGTCTCAAAATTGGATTACAATATTAGTATTAAATCTTTTATTTATTTATTTTTATGCATGTTTTGAGACACCAACTTGAATGGAAAAAATTATTCCCACACGAATTGGAGTTTCTTCCTTGAAGACTTTGTTTACCTTATCTAGACACTTTATGTCCACTTAGATGTCTAGTGGAACTATTCCATCAAGGGCATATTGATGTTTTTTAGGAAAACCATAAATTTAGAATATATATCCTAATAGGACATGTTTCATCAAATTTATTTTATTCCTCAGCAACGTATACTTTATGCCATGACCACTAGAAAATATTTTTTCCCTAAAATTCAACTAAAGTGATAGAGTAGGTGGCTATTTATGCTAAAATATAAACTTAAAAATAAATGTGAGTACTTGGGAAAAATCAAGGAAAATTCTTCATCATCGCAGTCCTTGCCGAATTCAAATCCAGTGGGAGTTTCTTCCGTCATTTCACTTTCCTCCCCTCTTTCGAGCTCTCTGTCTTCAGGCGGCAGTCAAAATTGTGGGCCGGTTTCTGAAAGTTCATCGCCCAGCACAGGGCGTCTTCCTGACGAATTCAGTCCGAGCATGGAACGAGTGAATTCCAAATACTTACCCTCTTTTCAGTGTTCGCATGGTGCTGAGCCCACACGGCTTGATACTGCCAATCGGGGTTTTTCATCTGAGTCTCCGAATTGTTTGCCAGGTTCCTCTATCTTGGAGACACCGCTTGGTTTAGAGTTCTCAGCTTTTAAAAATACGGATTCGCTTTGTGATCGCCATCGAGGGGTTTTGAGTAATTCGCCTGGTGATGTTTCTGGCGGGTTGCAGCGATCTCATGTTGGGGCTTTCTGCCGTCCTGAGGAACTGCGACCAGAGCCCCCTCCCTGTCTTGATGCATCACGCGGGGAAAGCAATGAACACTCTTCTTCAGCTGTAGGTATTGTTCGGCCTGCGGGTTGTGGTGATTGCCCATCAAAACTTTATGATTCTTCTGAGTCTGTCTCACAGCGCACCAAATTGTCGGAGGATGTTCCTCAATCAGATAATACTCTGAGACGATCTACCAGGCAGCGGCAACCTCCGGCTAAGTTCTCAGATTACGAGTTATTGTTTTGTGCAGAGGCAGAGCCCGAGTTGTTGATCTCTGATCAGACAGAGCCAGCTAATTTTAACGTTGCTACTAACAGTGTTGATTGCCTTAAATGGCAGGATGCAATGCATGAGGAGATGGAGTCGTTACTCACAAACCAAACTTGGGATTTGGTACCCCTTCCGCCAGATAGAAAAGCATTGAAGAACAAATGGGTATACAAATTGAAGGAGGGAGATGGAGGCCAGAAACGTTATAGGGCCCGGCTTGTTGTGAAAGGTTATGGGCAACAAAAAGGAATCGATTTTGATGAGATATTTTCACCAGTTGTGAAAATGACAACCATTCGAGCTGTTTTGGGTCTTGCCGCTATTAGAGATCTTGAGCTTGAACAGCTTGATGTCAAAACTGCGTTCTTACACGGGGATGTTGATGAAGAATTGTACATGGAGCAGCCTGAAGGATTTGCCAAAAAGGGACAGGAACATCTCTATTGCAAGTTGAAGCGAAGTTTGTATGGGCTCAAGCAGGCCCCAAGACAATGGTATCTTAAATTTGATCGTTTCATGACTGAGCATAAGTTTATAAGGTGTGAATCTGATCCATGTGTCTATTTCAAACAACTTCCGAATGGTGAATTTGTTATTCTTCTTCTCTATGTTGATGACATGTTAGTAACCGGCACTAGCATGCGGATTGTTCGTGAGCTTAAGGATCAGTTAGCTAACAGATTTGCTATGAAGGATTTAGGGGCAGCGAAAAGAATTCTTGGTATGACCATTTCTCGGGATAGAAAGAAGAGGGAAATCAGGTTGTCACAGCAACAATACATTGATAAAGTTCTGGATAGATTTGGCATGACCAATGCTAAGCCTGTCAGTACTCCTTTAGCTGGTCATTTTCGGTTATCTTCCGACATGTGTCCTACCACTCATGAAGATAAGGAATTTATGAAGGGCATTCCTTATACATCTGCAGTTGGCAGCATTATGTATGCCATGGTCTCAACTCGTCCGGATATTGCTCATGCAGTGGGAGTCGTCAGTCGATTTATGAGTAATCCTGGTAAACCTCATTGGGAGGCAGTCAAATGGATCTTAAGGTATCTTAAAGGTACTTCAGATTATGGATTGTGTTTTGGAAGAGACAATACTCAGTTACAAGGTTTTGTTGATTCTGACTTAGGCGGAGATTTAGACAAACGAAGGTCTACTACCGGTTATGTTTTCACATTTGCTGGGGCAGCTATTAGCTGGGTTTCCCGTTTACAACAGTGTGTTGCTCTTTCTACTGCTGAGGCTGAATACATGGCTCTCTCCGAAGGAGCCAGGGAGATGACATGGTTGCAGCGTTTGTTAAGTGAGTTGAGCTATAAGCAAGCTGATTTTGTTCTTTTCTGTGACAGTAGTAGTGCCATTTTTATGGCTAAGCATCATACATCTCAACGTCGCTCTAAGCATATTGACTTGAGGCATCACTATGTTCGCCATGTCATCGAAGAAGGAAAGCTACGGGTTGCTAAAATTGATACAACTGTGAATCCAGCTGATGCTTTGACAAAGGCAGTCTTGCGAGAGAAGTTTGAATACTGTAGGACTTCTCTCGGTCTTGTACCAATTTGATCCTAGAGGATTTGCAGGGGAAGTCTTGTTTTGGTGCAGTCTTCGTTGGTCTTCAAGTGGGAGTTTGTTAAAGTATGAAGCCCAACGGTCGTGGCCTTTGGTATGACCCAACGGTTGAGGTCTTTGGCCATTCGACTTCCTTTAGTTTCTTATGCTGTATTCAAATATATATTCAGATTGTATACTGTAAATAAGACTGATGAATAAGATTTGCCCTGCCAAGAGTGGACGTAGCCAATATTGGTGAACCACTGTAAATTCTTTGTCTCGTCTTTTTCCATTTTCTTTTACTCTTATTTTGCATCTTTCTGTGCATCTTCGTTCAGGAAATCAAAATTAATTCTTTTTTATAATCAATTTGGTGAAGGAGGACCTAAATTTTTTATAAAATATTAATTGAGGTGTGATCCTACATAAGTCGGTTACAATTGCATTGACAAACACAATTTGCTTGGGTGCTCAAATTTTTTTTGGGGGGTTTGCTAAAAGGGGGAGGTTTGCTAAAACCCCTTCATGGGTTCGCTAGAAGAGGGAAGGGGGGTTTTGCTCAAACCCCTTTTTATTTTTGTAATGTTGTTTCTAGGAGGTTCTACCAACCCCTTTTTTGCCCTTGCCCACGTCCATCTGCAATTTTATGTAAAATTTTAGGTTTCGAAGCTTGGGTTGAAAATGAAAATGGAATCAACTTGACAAACCCAATAAGAGTATTATAGTACTTGAAACGAGCTCTCCATCAAGTATAATTTAAATATATTTTGGTTTTATTATGTATTTTTTTTAGTTTAATTAAACATAGGTTTTTCACCGAAAATTAAAGTTTTCTTTGTTCTGCGCATGTGGAAAAATAGTAGATTATCAAAACAAAATTTTGAAAAATATCTAGGTGCTTGGTATTGATGTTTTTGATCCAACCAAAAAAAAAAGAATTTTGATACATAGAAAAAAAGTTGTGTTACATAGTCTACCTATGTCTAAATTATAATTGGTTTGACTTCAAAACTTAATTCAGAAAAAAATATTTAATAAAACACTATGAAACTAAATGAAGGTGCTATATATTGTAGTTACAAATCTAAATTAAAAAAAAAAAGAATTTTATCCTTCATAGGAAAAAAGTTGTGTTATACGGTGAACATCACTCTTTAAAAATGGTGTTTACTATTAAAAACTAGTTTTTGAAGGAGGTTGAAAAAGAAATGAAATATGATTCCAAATTTTTTAAGAAAGATATATTTAGAATCTATAGAAAAATATCACAAATCACTAGTTTGCATCATCTTCAAATTCCTCATGGTTTAGCAACTATAGGTGTCCGAAAGTGAAGATTTAGTTAAAAAAGTTTAGTTCAATGTCAAGTTTGGCCAAAAAGTGTAACCCACTATTGTGGGATCACCATGAGGTGGTGAAAATTTGACTAAATTTCTTACAATTTTATGAAATTAATACCAAAATTTATTTAATGTGAATAGATTTTTGTTACATTGATGGGAATTTATTTGTCATTAAAATTAAGTGTAATTTAATTTTCATGTGCTTACAATTTGGTGGTTGTAAAATTTTAATGCATAGTAGAATCCCCTTGATGCTATACAACTATGGATTCATAAGAACATCCATTCCACTAAATTAGAGAAAGGACATTGAATCTAGACTCTGTTATTATCATTCTTGGTTGAAAAAGTGTCAAAATTAGACCCCAATATTACTATATCTATTTTTAGTTTTTTTGTGTTGATGCATGTTTTGAGACACCAACTTGAATGGAAAAAAATGTTTCCACTTGAAAAGGAATTTATTCCTCCAACACTTTGTTTACCTTGTCTAACAATTTATCTAAATTCAAAGGTCTAGTGGAGATATTCTATGAGACATTGATTTTTCTTAAGGAAAATCATTAATTTGGAATATTTAGCTCAAGAGGACATGTTTTAATATATTTATTTTATTCCTTAGCCATGTATACTTTATGAACTAACCTTGAGAAAGTTGTATAAAAATCTTGGTGAATCCTTTATGTACGACATAATCTTTTTAGTGTTTTTTTCTTAAAATTGAACCAAAGCAATAGTGTGTAGCTATTTTATGTTAAAATATAAATGCAAAAATAATTGGGGGTAATTGGAAAGTCAAAATCAATTCATATTTTTAATCAATTTTGTGAATGAGGACCTAAATTTTCCATAAATTATTAATTGAGGTGGTCAAAAAAGGATATTTCCTTTACAATTCTAAGACATTAATGTCATTTTTTTAAAAATGACTATCTTTTTATTACATTGATGGGAAGTTTTTAGTCATTGAAAGCGAATGTAATTTTTTGTATGTGCTTACATTCTAGGTAGTTATATTTAATGCATAGTGGAATCTCCTCGAGGCTTTTCATGTTGGTATGTAGTGACTAATCATGCTAGCATTAATATTTTGGAAACTTTGGTAGCCACTTTTCCCCCCATATTAATTTATAGGGTAGTACAGGGGGCATGGACAATGCCCTGAAGAAAAATCTGCTAGTATTTTAATAGTATTTTATTATGTTTTCAGTTAAAAAATAGTTTCATAACTACAAAAAGTAGGTTGTTTATTGGTTGTGAATGTGAAAGGTCAAGATTCATGGGTGTGAGAGTTTGGAGGAATACATAACAATAGGTTTTGTTGTGTGGATTTGAAGAAATGTGCATAAAACTATAGACTGTGTTGTGGGTGAATGCAACTTTGTAGCTTAGTTTTATTAGATAATAAAATACATTGGATGATTTTTTCTATTATGTAGCCCACATTGGGTAAACCATGTTAAATCTCTATGTCAATGTTGTGCAATAAATTTTCTATTTTATATTATATTATCTATATTTATAATTGATATAATTTAATTGCTTTGGGCATGCCAGTAAATCCTAACATTACAAATGTGGATTCATACAAAGTACTATTTCATTAAATTTGGAGAAAAGATCTTGAATCTAGGCTCCATTATTGTCATTTTTTTTATATTAGGTATCATTTATAAAAAATAGATTACAATATATGGAGCTACCACTCCAACATCAAAATATCATGATTTGTTCAAAGAATCAATAGATCTAACAAGAAAAATAGATCTAACAATCAATCCTTCATCTTTTCCAAAAATAAAGTGACAACCATAGAAATAAGGATATTATTCCCAACAACACTTCTAGTTGCTACTAATTTCATTCTAATCCATGCCATAGGTCCTTTTTGACATATTTTTCATTTCTTTTGAATCTAGATCCTTTGCAATTGGTTCAAATATAGTTCTAACAATTAGTTACCTCTTCTCATCCTTCTCTAGTGTTTCAATGTTATGAGACTCCATGTATTCTTTTAGAATTACTAGATCCTCTTTGTTAAAGTTATTTCTTCTTTGGGGTGAAAAGTTCACCCTCTTTTAATCTCTTTTCTATAAACAATCATCAAGTCATCCTAAAGTAGAATCATTAAACTATCTTTTGAGATTTTCATAATCATGATAGCATGCGATAAGAAATTTAGAAAGGTAAGTTCCTAGTGATTCAACTTAGTTTAAGGAACCTACTTTTTCCTTGGAAGACTTCCTTGTTTCTCCTCTTCCAAATAATCCATAAGATCTCATTAGTAAGAACATGAATTTTTTAAGACGAATTGAAAAATATTTCACATACCCAAAAATAATCTCATACCAAGTGAAACACTCTTTATTATCCCACCCCATCTTATTACCAAAAAATGAGAACCAAAGAGAAAAATCACACTAACACTCAAGAGATTCAATCTTCTCACACAAGAAACAAAATCTAGAACAAGAATACTAAGAAAGTCAAGCTCAACATGCACAACTATTTTTTTAAGAAAAAAAGGCCACCTATAGCATGCTTTCTTAGGCACCACAATAAAAGAACAAATATTCTTTAACCTATAGACTCATCTAGGCTTAGTCCAAATTCTAGTTCCTATTTTACCAATCAATACTATCCATCATATCAATTAGAATTATATAAATATTTTTTATGCATATCTAATAAAAAAAGTGTCATCTTTCCAAGTGAATTTTTTATAGCATCAAGATTCATTTTCAAGGATATTGGGAATTTCACACTAAACATGAATTTTTTAAAAATAGAATTGGATCCAAGAATATTGATCTCATTTTAAATTCTTTCCAAGTCTTTAGGTGCCCATCCTCAAAAATATTTTGAAAGATAGAAATTCCTTTAAATTCCCAAAAAATAGTAAAACACCCTTGAGTAAGGACCAAGGGTTTATTGTTTTAGTCTAAAGTCCACCAAATTGATCTAGAAGCAATAAAAGTGCCATCAAATCGAGAGAAAGAAACACAATATTTAATTAAGCACTTCACTATAATCCAATCCCTCCAAATTATCATAAACATATTAGACCCAAAAGCTTTAACCTCAAAACTTCCAAAAGGAAAGTCTTGTGGGTGTAAGGAGTTCTAAATTTCTTAACCTTCTTTAGCTTGGAAAGAGAATATTGTTTCTTATGCACGAACTTTCCAAGAATTAGAACCTTGGAAATAATTAACGATCCACTTTACTAATAAACTATTCCCTAAACCCTTGGGTCGTTTAACCCCAAGCCATCAAGATACTTAGGCACACAAAACTAAGACCATTTCACCACATATCTTCTTTTTCTTATTTTATCATCAAACCAAAGGAATTCTCTTATAATCTTTGAATATTGTTAAATTGACTACTCATGAACATATAAGATAAGGAAAAATAGATGGAATGTGAAAAAATCACCTTTTAAGTTACTTGCAACCTACCAACTAATGATAGCTAGTGGGTCTACAATTTTTTATATTTTTTTAATCTTCTTAAACATCTATTACCACATGTATTTCTAGGAGAGGGAGATGGAAAATGGGATTCCAAAATACTTAACAATTAATTTTGGACCCCTCATATGCAATTTTTATCATTTATCCAATCCAAAGAAGTCTTATCCCAACTTAAAATAGTATATTTGTTGTTATAAACATTCACACCAAAAGCTTCATAAAAAATGTTAAGCCTTTTCATCCTTTTCAATATATTATCAAATTTGGTTTCATTCATTTCAAGAAACAAAGGAGTATCATCTAAAAATTGATAATTAATAAAATGGTCCTCATTGGGGAGAGGAATTCCATAAACAAGAGGCTTGATAAGACAATTTATCAAAACATAATGAAGTGCATTAGCTACAATTATAAACAAAGATAAAAAAAATAGAATAACCTCATCAAATTTATCTTTAAGGTAAAATGAGGCTATTCAACTCCCCCATTAAAATCCACTTGAGTAGAAGATACATTGAAAATGATATTTATCCATTTTTGGAACTTAAGGGGAAACCAAATTCTTTTAACATATCTAGAAAAAAATCCCATTCAATTATGTAATAATAATTTTTTAAATCCAACAAGACCATCTCACATTTTGAATTTTTTGCATTACCCAATGCATGCCTTCCCATTAATAAATTAGATTCTCTAGAATATATCTCCCCTTAATAAACTAGGTTGAGTGATAGAAACCACTTTCTTTGAGATTTTGGTGATTTTGAGAGAAAGAGTCTTGGCTAGGATTTTATGACACATTTTAAAGAGCAAGAAGCCTCCATTTTTTATAAGGATCTTATCCCCTTCCTTGAGGATTAATTTAATAATTAATCTATTAATTTCCTTAATTAAGGATTCCTTCTAAAAAAAATTCTTGATAAATTTCTAATAATTCCTCGCCAATCTAGTTTGAATTATCTTTGTAAAGCTCAATTGGGACACCATCACTACCTAAGGACTTACCATGCCACTAAAGGACATAATAGTTTTCAAAATTTATGTTTTAGTGATGTCTCTATCAATATTTAAAGCATCCTCCTCATTAATTATCTTGGTACTATTTTTGCAAAAAAATATAATTACTTCCCTTGTTTTACTTCTCCTTCTGAAAAAAGAGCAAGGTTTGATAAACATAATGAAAATCCTCCTCTATAAATGTGTTGTTTTAAGATCTATTACCTTCCTCTTCCATAGGACCAATCCTTTCCTTATTGTTCTTAGACCTAATCACATTAAAGAAATATTTATAATCTATGTCACCTTCTTTGATCCAACTCATTTTCAATATGATTTTAGCCCCTTGGGTCTTATAATTTTGGATTTGTGTAAGTAAATTTTTAGTTTTGGTCAAATTCCATAAGTCCCTTTGATCCTCTTTATTCCTTTTCATCTCTTCTTCTAAAGCTAACAAATTTTCTTGAATAAAAAATTCAATCTTCCTTCTATCTAGGGCATTGTTTTTACCCATTTTCCTAAAAATATCCCCTCATAGAGAAACTAAACTATCTCATATACTTATGAATAATTCACCTATAAAACTATTTTTCACAATAGATGTTGTAGTTATTATATCATCAATATAGTCTTGACCATTTTAGGAGAGAAACATTAATTTTAAAACTTATCTTTAAACACCTAATATTTGTTTGGCCTTCTTGGCAAACAACTACAAGACTCTCAATGGGAAAATGATTAGATATTATACTAGGAGCTACACCAAAAAAAAGATGCCATTAGTATCTAGAATAAATGGAAATAAATCCTTATTCTCGTAGAGTCTACCAAACCTTGAATAAACTCTTTTTCCTTCGCATTGGTTATTACACCAAGTGAACTAGAAGTTATTATCAATCTATTTCTTTCTTTCAAGAGGGTCAATAAGATTAAGAGTTATCTTCATTGTAGACCAAAAAATATAGTTCATTTCCTTTCCACAACCTCTACCTTCTCCCATTTTTGTCCTCTTTAAATTCTATTATATTGAACTCCTCACCTAAAATACAAAATTTTTTGGGAAAAGAATTGGCCATCCACCTCCACATCAAACATATTTAGCTATTATCATTAGAGATACACAAGGAAAAGACCAAAATTGATGCAAATGAGCTCAAAATCCTCTCACTATTCACACAAAATCAAAAATTCTACAATCAACCCTCTACCCAAATATTGCAACGAGATTCATTGGTTTAACAAAATTCACAAATTCTAACTTTGTAACCAACACAATTTAAATTGAAAATTTCACTTCTCAATTAAATACAAATTGAAATTCACAGCAAATTACTAGAGGCAATTCAATTTCATTGTATGATCAATTTCAAATTTTTACATTCAGATTATAAAAATTTAAAATTTTCATGACCTTCCTATCATCTCAGAATACTATTCAACTCATTTTGCCTTCCTTATGCATAATTCCCATAGTGCACAACCAGGTTCATTCTTCTCTACATTTTTCACTCTTATTTGTTGCCTCTTATAAGAAACACATATTCCTACCTTATAATTCATTAGCCCATCTTCTTTTTTCTTATGTACAACCTGTATTACATTACTCTACAATTCTTTTGTCTCGTTCTTCTTTTTCATACTTTGCATAATATTTTATTCTCTCCCAAAGCTTTATCTATTCTAAACAAACTTCAATTTCTATGCATCTTTCTCTTATAAATGAGGCACAACCTAGAGTTGACTCCTGTACATTCTTCCTCTTGTGAGCACCACAAATCTGCAAAACAACTTAAACTTTAAAACACATTAGCATGGTTAGTTCAAACTATGCAAATACCATAGTGCTCCTATGAGATAATCCATCATGTCTCACAATGTAAATAAAACAACTAATTAAGAACATAAAAAAGCATAATGGATACTTATCCCATAGTGGATTGGTGCTACTTTGATGTGAAAAGTAGCCCTTTCCCAACCCTTGACAAGCTTGATGTTGCAAATGATAAGGGAAAAAATTAGCTCTCAATGTGAAGAGAGTAACTTTGCATGAATTGTGGATGGATTGTTGAAGAATGATCCTTCCCCAACAGATCTCAAGTTGAAAGAGTGCCCCAAAGGCAATGTGGGACAAGATTCAGCCAATGGGCGCGTGCCATTTGTCAGCATGTTCAAAAATGGTTTAGGGAATGTACAGGTTTTAGGAGCCAATGTGCCGTTTGACAGAAGCAGGAATTAGTTGTAGCACTAAAATTCAAATTTGGTTTGTTGGAGGGAGAAAGGAACAAATGATACCAAGTGGGGACGCCGCTACCAGAGGAGTTAATGCCTTGTTGGAAGGGGATTCGGAATCAGCTTGTTTTGAAATTCAAACTTAAAGGGAATATTTTTTCAAAAGATGCCTTGTTGAGGAAAATGATTTTAATAAATGGGATAAAATGTTTTATTTGTACACCCGAAGGTGGGAGAAAAACTAGGGGATGGTGGGGTGATTAAGTGTCAGGATTACATTAGCAGTGAGTTAGGTGATTTGACCCATTTGACTTAGATTTAGGGATTTAAAGTGAATCAAAGGGAGATGAAATATGAGATTTAATTAAATAAAGTTTGGTTTATTTAATTAAAAGGATGATGTAAGATAAAGGTTAATTTATTTAAAGGAGATGAACTTAGGAGATGATTTATTTAATCAAAAGATGGAATGTTAGGATTTGATTAAAAATTGATCTATTTAATCAAATGAGGTAATGATTTAATTAAATAAAGTGGGTTTATTTAATTAAAAGGATGATGTAAGATAAAGGTTAATTTATTTAAAGGAGATGAACTTAGGAGATGATTTATTTAATCAAAAGATGGAATGTTAGGATTTGATTAAAAATTAATCTATTTAATCAAATGAGGTAATGATTTAATTAAATAAAGTGGGTTTATTTAATTAAAGGATGAAATGTTAGATTTAATTAAATAAAGGTTATTAAATTCAAATGGTGAATTGAAATGCATGCATATTTTGCGTGTCTACATTTTTCCCCTCTTTGAAGCAATGTACTTGCTGCATTG
>VDFB02373553.1:0-18863 GCA_007258455.2 Sequoia sempervirens
AAAGGAACAACTAATCACAAAATCATGATGTCATAGTAATACTAAAAAGAGAACTAAGTTGTTAGAGATAGAAAACTTAAAATTGGGGGAGAATCTCTATCATCAAGGTAACCCCACCTTTCATGAAGTAAGTCTTTTTCATCATCAATAGAATCCCATCTAATATTATTTGTCTATGGCTAATTAGCAAGAATGAGTATAACTTGAATGAAATCATTTTGTTAGCTAAGAAAATTTTCCTCCTTTAGAATAGAGTCCACCCATGTCAATGGAAAGATGTTGAGGAAAGATTAGCAAGATTAGAAGGATATCAATTAGACTACACTATGTGGGGAGGAGACCAACCTACACATCGGCTAGCTCTAGAAGAGACAACAAACCTCTACAATTCTAGAGTGGTGCTATTAGGAACCTAACTAACTATATCTTTAGTATAGTCAAGATGGCTCTAGGAAAATTCACCGCCAGCAATTTACTGCAGGAAAATTCACCACCATCGAGGAAAATTGGAAAATTAATCACATTAACATTTTTTAATATATATTTCCAAAACTTTGATTTTTATTTTTTTTGCAAAAGAATAATTTGATTTATGATAATAAAAATGTAGTGAATTGCTGGTGGTGAATTGTTGGTGGTGAATTTTCCCACAGTGAATTGTTGGCGATGAATTTTCCTATGGTGAATTGCTAGCCATGAATTTGCTTGATGTCAGTCAAGACAGCTAGATGTGAGGAAGAAATGTTAGGGAAATGTGTGTCATTGTACAGCCAAAGTTCTTTCACTAACCAAATTGAATCTGCATTAACACATTTAAAATCACTAGAGACTTTGTTTGACTAGAAAAGATAGGATAAACATATTTCTAGTTAAAACAAGTAGAATTTCCATCCCTTCAAATAAGAAATTAAATCTCTAGTATGAAAGAATGATAAAGCCAAATGAATTGAACAAGGAAGCCAACCTCATTCCCTAACAAAAAACCATTCTTAGTGAAAGAATAATTCTAAATTATTTGAAAAAAATTTGTATCCATGACTAACCATCTTCCACATGGGTGTAGTACCTAAATAGATGCTTAGATCATCTCAAAGTGATGAGAGAAGTGATTATGCCGGTTCCTTCCATTCTTTCCATCTAATCCCAATCCTACAATCCATTTCTAATGATGATTCATTTACACATTGAAAGTCCACACTAGATGGCCAAAATAATCATGATGTATGAAAATAAGATGATTGTGTCCACATCCTACAATTAATTTAATAATTGTTACTACTTTAAAACAGGTTATTATATTTTCTCTTTTGATATGTTGTTTAAAATCACACTTTATATAAACTTTACAGTAAATTATGATTTTAGAAACTCTATACAATTAATATAGAAACATTATTGCAAAACCCAAAAAAATAGTACTTAAAAAGGCCACATTTTACAAAGGGCAAAAAGAAGTCAAAAAGCCGTGACTTTGATATTTTAAGGCCATACGGCATGAAAAGCTATTCTCAGCCTCTGCACAGAGATTACCAAGTCACCTGGCATAACACCTAACTTGAAATATGATATTGTAAACATGTAGCGCATCTATAAGCTATCTACTATCCCTACATAGAGGTTGTTAAAGTCAACTGAGACAGCTTGTGAATTGCCAATCTTTGTTCTGTAAAAGCCCAAATTGTGTGAAGTCTACATATTAGACGACAGAGCTTATCGCTTCACATTCATGGAAGATGGGATCTAGTGCCAGATTCTCTTAATAAACATGCATAGTGAAAAAGGTTATACCCAACTCATCAGTAATTGGCGCAAATCCACCCCAATTTTGTCCATCAATTCCCAATTCATGTCTTGCCCCAACACTGCTGCATTGTTTATCTGTTAAAAAAATACATTTTATAAAATCAAATAGGGAAAGGATTCAGTAGTCCGTGCACTCTAGTTTCGTGTCTCTCAAAATCTAATTTCTCAATATCGGATGACTCTAAGAATTTACTAATCTTCTTTGAAATCACATTATTTTCTTTGAATAATCATCTATTAATATGATTTCAGATAAACCATCTAAGCAAATCAAAAGTTAGAACTGTTTAGACGAGATCTTCAATAACAACCTTCAACAAAAAAAAAAAATAACACAAGCTCAAATACTATCATATAATTACCAAAATATCTAATCCTCCAAACATTCTTTTCAACCATTCGGTCAGATCTGAAACACTTTGGGAGCTCTGCACATCTAATATGTGAAAATGAACATTATCAAGTCCTGCTTCACCCAATTCTTTCATGGCAGCCACCCCATTCTTCTCGTTGCAACACGTAAGCACAACAGTGATGCCCTTCCACACCAGCTGGCGAACAATCTCCAAGCCTATTCCCCTATTGGCGCCTGTAACCACCGCCACTGTTTCTCCACTTCACCATTTCTGTTCCTGTCAAAATCATCATACCAACAAAATATTTCTATCAAACTTTCAATTATGCGATTAATCGACTGAAATTAAAGCATTTCCAAATCTGTATATGCAAAAGCAGCATTCCTTCGATTCAAAATCTTACCAATTTTTAGATATTGTTCGTAGCTTAAGCTGACCTGCACAGATAGATCTGGCAATCTCTTTGTATTAAGTTGGAGTACAAGCCCAACCATGGCTCACGTGTTTGTTGACTTGTTTAAGAGTTTGCTTTCTTTCCAACTCTTTTCTTCATCAGTCGATCTGACAGCTCTCAGCTTTATTTAAGGGAAAGTAGAGAGCTATGATTATGTTGAATTGTCATTTTTAAGTATTTGTATTTTTATCAAACTATTCTTTTCAAAGGACAAGCTTTAATCTTTGTGGAGTTGTATAAAAAAATGTTTTTATTAAGGAAATGATAGACTTATTTTTTTATGAGTTGTCTAGTATTAATTTTTTTTATCAACTATCATTTTTACTTTAGTGAAAGGACAAAGTTATGTCTTTGTTGAGTTGTCTAATAATTAAATTTTTTTATCAATATCTCTTTCAACTTAACTTTATTTAAGAGAAAGGATAGACTTTCATCTTTGTTAAGTTATCTATGAATTTTGTTTTTATCAACCATTTTTTTAATTAGTCAATGAATATAATCACTTGACTCTACTAAAGCATATCAATTTTATTGAGGGGAAAGGACCTAATTATATCTTTGTTCATTTATCCTAGAATTCATTTTTGACCAACTTTCTTCATTTTATTTTTATAGTAATCGATATGATTAATCACCTCTAGTTTATTTAGTAGAAAGGACTTAATCACGTCTTTGTTGAGTTGTCTAGAAACATTAGGATAGAGGTTAGAGTATAATTGTGCATAAAGTTCTACATTATTATATTCCTTATGTGTCACTATAGGCTTGGTTGCTTCTTTCATTTGACATGTAACAAGAGCTACATTTTATCCATTTATCACATAAAAATATAACAGTAATCTCTCAACTTTACAAGTGATGAACAAAAATAATCAACATGCAAGACCCTTGATGCATAAGAAAAAGGTGGTTACTAGATCATGTGCACCAATTGGGTCCTCTCCCATATTGTTCTTGTGGTTCATCAATCCAATCGCTAATCACAATTTCATAAGTGCTCTTGGTGAAAAGAGGCTTGTACTAGCATTGTAAATTGTACTCCCTTTAAGGAGAAAGTACAATTTCACACTCTATTTGGAACTTGCTTTAGTAGCCTCTTTATTAATGTATTTTAGATATTATCCTACCCTTTCAAACTTTCATATTAACCTAGGAGAACATGTTAGTGCTACCCTAGAAGGCGCTTTATCAATTATATTTCACTAAATCGGTCCCCAAAAGTGCTTATATTCATAGTTAATATGCGAAAATGAACACTATCAAGTCTTGATTAAATAGACCCTAAACTTCCAAATCAAAATTGGATGAGTGTAAAAGGGATAAATAGGGGTGCTAGCACCCTAGTCCAGGTGTTTTTCCCAAAAAAAAAAAATGATTTCCTATTCTTGTTGATCTCTAATTTCAGAGATAAGAATTCAAACTTGAGACTTGGTGGTAAATTAATCCCAAAAATTAAAATAAATGAGTCAGCCTACACTTTAATTTATTCCAATTTCCCACTATATAAACATGAATTATTATTTCAAATAAAAGAGATGAAGAAATTAATATGGAAGAGCTCTACCAAAATGCATCAACTTTTATAGATTTACAAGAAAAATCTTAGAATTATTCAAGTTAGCACAATAATTGGAATTTGATGCCAATGGAAGGACGTGATGGACTCTAAATCTTGGAGATAGTTGTTGGTTTATGTCAAGCACTTACTGACTTATTTTTAAGTTGTTTAAATATTTAGACATTGATCTACTAGTTTCCCTAAGAAAGGTATTTATACATTCAAATTTTCCAAAGGGTATTTGACTTTCTCTTGGGTTGATCTCATTCTATTCATTTAGGAGTCCTTTCTAGCATATTTGAGTAGTGCTTTTATTATTTTAGCTCAATACAATCTTAGACACACTTAAGGTTAGGAACACACACATTTTATCAGTCAACCAATCAGTTATTTATAGAGGTAGAAATACCAAAACAAGGGTTTGACGAAGGAAAAATCCTATATAGCAACCATTTTCCCCTCTTTGTTGTGATTTTATAGGTTTAGATTCGAAGATGAAAAATTATAAAGGAAAAGAACAAAGTGCAAATCTATATTTTATAAGTCAAAAAATTACAAAGTTGGATTTGTACTTCTTAGTCAAGGGTGCTAGCACCCTTGACCTTCTAAATCAACTCCATTTTTATAGTACAAGTGCAAAAGATTCTACCCTTGTCATATATCTCTTCAGGTTGTGATTTCTCAATTTCTTTTATGCCTAAGAAAATGTACTTTCAAATTAGGTTAAACATAGTTAAATATGTCAATTAATTTAGATTAAATCTAATAATTTATTAAAGCAACAAAAGAACTAGCTCAAGAGAAGATTGGCTCTCCTCTAGGTTCTTAGCAAATCTTATCACCTTGTCAGATTGACTTCTAATGTTAATGCAAAGAAAAAATGATCTCAGTAGTCTATTACTAAATCTTCGATCTCTTTTTCCACATCATATTTTGGTGAGCTTGGCATATCCTACATTAAATAAATATTTTGACTTGCATTACATACCCTTTAGATTCGAACTGTCAAGAAAAATTTCAAAATTTGGGATGTCCTTGTGTTTGCAAAAAGGTATGTTTGCATTGGAAAAGGTGTTATTTACTGAATTTATTACAATAATTAGAAAGTTTGTTTCATTTGCATTTTGGTAATACATTATAACTATAAAATATTTTTGTTAATTTTATGAATTAGTACATTAATTGGTTTAAAACAATATCACTTTTGTAAAATCTAAAAATCCTTGTTCATTATATTATGTCACATTTTTACAAAATTGGGGAAAATTATAGTAATTTTTGTTTTAGACTTAGACTAACTGATATCTGTACTCTCTATGCATTTCTTAAACCTTTTTTAAAAATACTGTGTCTGTAACAGACTTGAGTGGTTTTTTTATCATAACTAGTGTTAAGAGGAATAAACATAAATTAAAATTTATAATTAATGTTGTAATTAATTTTTTGGAGAAGGTACGGTCATATGGCCATGTTAGATATCTTTCTATAATGTTTATTATACATATGATGAACCTTTTAGTAGTGATTATTTTGGTATTTTAATGAAACTCTCAATGGTTTCATCTCACCTAAATCATCCATTGACTTGAATTTTCAAAATGTAAAAGAATAATAAATGTAATCACACCATAACTAGTTATTTACCCTTGTTCACATACACCTCCAACACAAAATCAACTTATTCTTATCATCAGACCACCGAAAAAAAAACAAAAACCTCTCGACCATATCTAAATTTTGCAAGACAATTGACTCAACATAACCACATAAAAAAAAAAACTATCATAACAACAATGTTACCATGTCTATCATACATATAATACAAGAAATTAAGAAAAAAAGAAAACAAACACCAATCATTATGTCATCAATACCATTCCCACATCTTATTCTCCCTCCCTCACCTTGTTTGCCTCAACATAATGGTAAAGAATATGATCTTGTGGAGCAGCTTCATGCTAACCTAGCCAAGGTTGCATTGTGTGATTTGGTTCAAAACTCACTTATTTATCATAATATGATTCAAGAGGCTTTACATAAAGTTGTTGCATGCCACCTTATGCTAAACCAAATGATGTACCAGCTTTGCTTGAGGGCTTGAATTCAACAAATTTAGACATTGTCTTTTATCAAAGTGAGTTACCCCATCTTGAAATTTAAAAGTAATATAATTCCTTGATTATAATAGTCATCATTAATAAACTAGTGTTAATTGTATCCTTATTGATAATAGGCCAGGTCTTAATGTAACTTGTAATATTGAACTGTTAAACAAGCTTGGCATGGATAGATCTCTCATTCAGCCCAATGCTTTGTCTATTCATGGTTTTTGTAATGTTGGTAGGTAACGATTAGGAATGATTATATTACCTTTTAAACTAGGTCTCATAATTTTACCTACCCTAATCCATGCCATGTGGGATGCCTTATCATATAATATTCTTCTTGGAGGACCATGGATCCATGTTATGGGAGTGGTTCCTTCCACTCTTCACCACATAATGAAGCATACATATAACAACAAGGTTTACATGGTGAAAGTTGATATTAAGTCTAAAAATTATTTGTATTAACTAAACCAAGAAATAAAATTTGAGCACATTGATTTTGTCTTCAAAGGTGGAACCTATGCCCTTTCTATGTTAAATAATTACTTCAATTATTTAAATTCTACACATTCACTTCTTCCTTAATTAAATAATTATTTTAATTATTTAATTATCCAATTTTCTCTCAACATTATCCATTCATCATGAATAAATTAATCATTTTATTTATTTAATTAATCATTCGTGCATTATTCTCTAAATTAAGTAATTATTTTAATTATTTAGTTTATCTATCTTTATCTTCTCTAAATAAATGAAATTCCTTATGTAGTGTAGAAAAATATATTCCTTTACATTTTCACACTTGTTTGGGCCCTCCCAGCTAAAATTAGGCTTCTTTTTGCCTTATTTGGTCCTATTTTACATCCACAAGCCTTATTTAATGCATCTTTTTGAGGATAATCCTACCACATATCTAACGACCAATCATAATTTAGTGATTTGTGATTGTATGGCCCAAATTTAGTGATCTAGGACTTATACACCACCTTGGGCATATGTGTCCCACCTAAGTTTGGGGCCTGGTCTTGAATTTGGCATAGAACATAACATTTCTTGAAATTTGTGTCCCAATCCTAGGCTATTGGGACTCATATGACACAATTGGCATATGATTCCTGCTTACCTTTGACCTATTTTAAATTCAAATTCTTGGCAAGATTTTATTCTCCTAGATCTGATGTCGGCTTCTAGTATTGTAATTTCAGGAAATTTGGCATAAACAAGTATAAATACAAGGTTATTTAGCATATTTTCTCCTAGCAAGCTTACAAGTCATCTAGAAATTCAAGTATTCAAGCATAATAGAAATTTAATGATCACAAAAGCATTCAAGAGCTGATTATCAAGCACTTTGGAGCTATATTCAAGATTCAAGCATCATGTAAAGGTTATCATGCATGATGTTTATTTTTGAGCCAACATTTGTGATGTAGGTATTTCATGATTCAAGCACACATTCAATTCAAGGTCCATAACAGACAATTAAGAGTTAAGATCTACATTCATGCTAGCCATTTCACACAATATTCCAGCCTTTGTTCCAAGGGTTTGGTGAGTTGCAACATAACATATTTGTTCATTCATCATTCCTCAATTCTATTTC
Organism: Sequoia sempervirens; assembly: GCA_007258455.2. NCBI lineage: Eukaryota > Viridiplantae > Streptophyta > Pinopsida > Cupressales > Cupressaceae > Sequoia > Sequoia sempervirens. Next base: position 7,886 of record VDFB02373553.1, read on the forward strand.
ATTTTATTTCAAGGTTTGATTACCAAAATGGGGTTTGACTAAGGAAAACCCCTATAGATTAATGCAACAACATTTCTCCCTCTCTTTGATGCGTGATTTGTAGATTTAGGTTGAAGATACATTGAAGAGGAAGATTGGAGAAAATTTTCAAAGTTTCAAAGTTGTCATGTAGTTGTCATCTATCTTGCAAGATCACAGAAGTCACCTACAAGTTGGAATTCAGAGTTTCAAACTCAGAGATCAAAAAGGAGAGAAGCTACAAGAGAACACTAGAGGATATCAGAGTTTCATATCAGCCTTGATACTAGGACTAAATTGCCACTTGTGTTGTATGAGTCCTAGTATTACTAGTTACTTGCATAACTAGATTCAAGTAGCATAACAAGTGTTGAAACAATGGTTACTTGCATTCCTCAAGAAAACATAATCCAAATCCATAGACTTAGCAAACCTACAACATCAAGTGAGTATTGAAAACATTTCAACCACTACTATTCCCACCATAGATAGCATACATCACATGATTGAAAGTGAAGAAGGAATAGAACTTGTGCATAACCTAGTTCAAAATTTTGGCAAACTTACTAATTGTGTTCAACCTTCAAACAATGTCCAAAGTCAAGGAGGAACTCAAATTCCTCCTCCCATACTTATTTCCTTTATTCCCACCTATACCAACCCTCAAGTTATGATAGTGATGCAACCTACTAGTAATGTCTTTCCTTCCTTGGGTATTTCCGCTAGCAATCCTTGTACTTTTGTGGCATCACACATGATATCTCCTACCACTTTACCTCCTGTAAGAATTCCATTCACCTCCCCTTCAAATAGATATGCACCTCCATCTCAAAATACAAGAAATGATGCCATCATTAATCAACTTTTGAAAAATGTTTCATCCCTTCAAAAGAAAATTTCTAGCATACATGAAAATCAAAACAACCAACCATCATACTATGTCAAAAGCAATCCCTTATCCTTGGAGATATTAAGAACATTGATACCACAAGGTATATGGATTCCTAGATTTGATAAATATGGGGGGAAAGGAGATCCTTCTAACCATGTTTTCACTTATACTTCCTTATGTAGTGTTTTTTTCTTGAGGATAATCTCTTGGCTAAGCTTTTCCCTAGGTCCTTGAAATAAACTGCCTTAGAATGGTTTTCCTCATTATCGAATAACTCAATTTGTTCATTCACTAAAATTTTTGAGGCCTTTATTAACCATTTCCAAGTGCACATGACTCCTAAAATGACCTTAGCTGATTTGATGAGATATAAGCAAAAAGATCATGAAAAAGTTACTGAATTCATTTCACTCTACCAAATGCTTTATTCCCAACTTGACATAAATATTCCCAATGCTCACCTTCAAAGAATGGTTATTGAGAATTTGTAAACTAAGATACAAGATAATCTTGGAATGATGAAGTTTCCTTCCTTCATACACTTGTGTACTGCCCTTCATGATTATCAAAATTCGATTAGTAGTCATGAAACAAAACCCACCTCTAGCTGATATGAGAAGTCCAAATATATAAATCAAAACAATTACCAACCTTTTAGGAAACAAAATAAAGGCTTCCTTAAACTAAATCCCCCTCAACCAACTCAACATGTTGCCCAAGTGGTTGCTATAAAGAAGACAACTCCTTTCACATTTGGATTTCCGGCTAGGAAATTTACTCCCTTACCCGATACCCTCCATAACACAATGTTTCAACTTCTAGAATAGAAAATGATCACCTTACCTCCCATTAAAACTCTCAATCCTAGTAAGCATTTACCTCCAAACTTTAGATCAAATTCTTATTTCCATTTTCATCGACAAAATGGACATGACATGAAACATTGTAAGTGTCTTAATCATCTTGTATAAGACCTCATTGATTCTAGTCCACTTCAAGTTGGAGGTGTTAATGATCAAGGAAATAAGTCTATTGCCCCTCCTAACCCAAACTTACAAATATTTACCAACTCTATGTCCAATCATAATATTTCATTTTTCGAAGCTAGTGAAACTAAGAAGAATGATGTGATGAATGTTTACATGGATGATGACAACATTGATACTATTGAACAAGGTCCTATAGATACTAATGAAAAAATCCTATCGATGGGTTTGTTGCATTGATCAAAAATCAACCTCATAAGGGCTAAGCTAAAAATCCTCTTGACATTACTTTCTCATTTAAAGATATTATTATAAATGTAGCTGATGGTCCTCTTTACATGTCTAGTTGAATCAATGAAAAGCCCACTAATGTGATACTAATTAATCTCGCCTGTGGAGAGAATGTCACAACCAAATAATTCTTACTTGTGCATGAACTCTATCAAGAAACATATGATCAGTCGAAACAATCTAGATAAAAACACATAATGGCTTCAATTTCCCTACGATGGGATCAATCACCCTTCCTCTAAAAATCAGACTGAGACAATTAGATGTCTCATTCTCCATCATCCCATGTCGAGATCAATTCCATAATGCGGGGAGGATCACACATGCCATTAGATTAGGCATGACATTGAGTACTATACCAATCATTATGTTACACCTAAGGATAGTGGGGCTTGCATCAAGCTCAAATGGATTCCATACACTCTATTTTTGTTACTTTGGTGGATTTTGTTGGTGATCATAGTGCTAGCACTTGTTCTCGATGGACTAAAATTTGAACACATCAAAGGAGGACTCATTCATACCATTCATGCTATGTTGTAGCATCACATGGTATATGCATGGGTTCGTAGTATGCTAGCTCATTTTATTATGATCTCAACCGATTTGTGTATTGTGAGCCTAATAGTATAGTACATTGTACACTCCTTCAGGTGTGGGCCTTTAAGCATATCACATGCACTAGACTTACTGATTTTCCTACCAATATGACCCCTAGTTATCCAAGAGCATTTTAGCTTTACTTTGGCAAAGTCTAGCAATGGAGAGATATTTTTATACTAGAGAGTTTGATTCGATCACCTAGAGAGGGAATGATATCTCATGGAAACCTTACAGGACCGTACCATAGTGGGCAGATCGAAAAATAGCTAACCAAGATGCAACATGATAGATTTTTGCTTAGATGTGATGACTATATTATTATGAAATTTTACTATGATCATGTCATTCATCAGTTTGGGTAGGTTCAGGTGGCACCTAGGCCTTGACTTACATATTTGAGAGATCTACACAAAGTTGTTCCAAGCCAAGAGACAACCCACTTCCTACCATCAATGACATCTATTTTAGTGACTCAAACGATGCAGACCAAGATACACCCCAAGTGTTTGATGTAGATGATGTGGGCACCACTATAGGCTATGAGATATGGTAGACGAGACCACAACATCCACAAGTATTCCCTTACAATCATCCTCCAGGTGACAATGGACCTCTTTTAGGTCCCAGAGATGTGAGAGAGGATGCAACCATGGATGGAGATACAACACATGAGGATGATATGTTAGAGGATACAATGGAGGATCAAAATCCTATTGGAGAGGAGCCAACAAAGGCCATGGATGCCCCTGAGGAGATACCAACATCTCATCCTCATGTCACCCAAGCATAGATAGTAGTTGTAGCTGACATTTCAGCCCATAAGCAGGGTATGTGCAAGATCATCATGGAAAAAATAGGCCCTTAAGTGGCAAAAAATTTAGAAAAATCAAAGTTAGAAAACTTGACGTAAAAATTTGAAAAAGTTATCTATATTATTTAAAAAATATGTAAAAATTTAGAATCTGTCGCAAATTGAATGTAGTTTCTAAACTACTAGGTTTGTTTAAAAAATAAAAAAATCTATTTGGTAAAAATTTGAAATTTCAATGCAGTGGTACTTAAATTTAAGGGAAAAAATAAGGTGTATGTCTAACCACCCTAACCACAATAAAATGATAATATTTTTTTATAAGATTTTAGATATATAAGTAGAGGAATCATGCCCCAATGTGATGCATATTTTTTTGTAATATTTTTTAGTAAATAATTAATTATGAATTTTTTATGACAACTTTTAAAAAAATATAAAAACTCGTATGTCTGACCACCTTAACTTGGTCAAAACTTCATGAAATTCATTTTTTCTTTTTTTAATCGTATAGTATGTGAAGCATAGAAAGTGGCACATGTTTTGGATTCAAAAAATGTGATACTGTTTGAAAGCTATAGATGTTTTTCAATCAGCCTATCAATCAAGACTTTAGTCGTAATATGAATAGAAAATGAATAATAATTACTTATTAAATTCAAAGTAAAGCATAACTTATATCGATGGAAAGCTGAGAATCTCCTTTAAAAACCCTTTTCATTTTATCAATTTTGGGTTAAAAAACAGTCGTCAGCCACATACCCATCATGATCCTACACATACCCAACACACAGAGTGCATCCATGCTACACCCAGAGTCTTGATAGAGTAGTTACTATATCCCATCAAGATCTTGACTGGAGAATTGGTGATCTAGGTGATGATATTTGATTATCTTTTAAGTTTAAGTTATGCATTTATTATTATGTATAGTGTTCTAACTTGTGTTATTTTTCATTAATATAGTGGGTACACAAGAGTGGTGAGACTGTTAAAAGGTGCAAGACAACTAAGAGGGGGGTGTGAATCAATTGTCACAAAATTCAAACTTAAAACTTCAACACTTATCAATTTCACAACCACACTATTCTATTATTAAGTATGAACATGAAACACAAATAATAGAATGTAAAATCAACACAATGAATGCCAATTTTTTTAGATGGAAACCCCAATAAGGGAAAAACCACGGTGAGGATTAACTCACAATATAAAGAGATAGCAAAATTGAATATAGGGGCTCATTTTTCAATCCTTTCATTTCAGCAACAATTTAACTTTAAGCATTTTCTTTCATGCTTGTATCATGGCTATGAGCAAGTGTTAGTTTTCCATTTCTACTTTTTGGTTAAAAGCATACCCGAGTTCATATATATTAAAAAAATACAAAATTATATCAAAAGAGGGATTTGTACCTCAATCAAAATTTAGAGGAAGATTACCAATCCAATCCAGTAATCTCTCCAACTATTCTAAGTTGATTTTGTCCTTCTTGGGCATTATAGAGTCAATTCTATTAATTTTGGTAAACAAAAAATCTATTCACTAACAAATTTTTGGTGACTCCACTAGGTTAATGAGTTGAGGAAGTTTGCATTTTTGAAGATCAAAATCTCTAGTTTACAAAGAAATTTTTTAATGGATTTTATAAGTCGCCTTTTATATGACAAGAAAAGATTGTGTTACCATGTGAAGACATCTTTCTTGTGTTGCATCCAAGACTAGATTTGGTTACTTCAAAAAATGAGGACATCATCTCTCAATTGAATACACTTGCATGGCGGTATCAAAGAAGTGTGGTGGAATATATGTGAGTAATTTTTGTAGTTGAAGAAGGGGAAGAGCTCATACAACATCCACCAAGACATGTGGTTAAAATTTTCCCAAGAAATAAAATTGTTCATTATCCTAACCCATCACCTCAACCCAACTGGAACCAAAATCCACCACTAGCCCCAAGAGAGCCACCACAAAATTAATTGAACTCAAAAATTATCTCTTCCAAAGATTGGCAACTTTGTTTAAAAAATAACCCTTACATATCAGTTGTAGTTTATTTTGATGGCCTCTTCACCATCACGACCTTGGGGAACTAGTTTTTCCCCCCTCACATTGCCAAGTTATTCCCTACTCCCTAAAGGTTTCAAGGGATCATTTTCCTATATTCACAAGAGAAAACACACAAGATCCCCAAGATCATTTAGATGCATTCACTATCACCTATGCCTCCTCTAGTATTGTTGAAGAAAACATACTCGTTCACCTTTTTGTTGCATCTTTTGAAGGTAGAGTAGTAGAGTGCTTCATGCGACTCGAAGAGAGAAGCATTAAAAATTGGAATGCTCTAAGAGATAGCTTTCTCATGAGATTTAGAAATGTGGTCAATATGGGAGCTCACTTGAGAACTCTTTTTAATATTCAGAGGAATGTCCAGATGAAAGTGTTAGGAGCCTTATTGATAGATTCATCAGTGCTCTGAATCAAATCTCATGTTCTAGTAGACCCAGTGAAACCAATCTGGCGGCCACCCTTATGCATGCCTTTCCTCCTAAAATTCATTTTGTATTGAGGAGAAGAGGTATATTTTATTTTGAAATGGTAAAAATTGAAGCTATAAGAATTGAAGAAGAATCGGTGAGGCATCATGAATGCTTAGGTGGTGGATCTACTTCCATTTTGAGCCTCCTCCCAAAGGAAGTTCTTAGTGTTTTAAGTAATGATGATTCATCCCAAGCTAATCCTTTGGGTTTTATTCTCTCACAATGGGTAAGATCTTTTGGAACCCACATGGTGGGAGATGTAAGTGAAGTTGAACTTTTAGGGCTAGAAAATGAAGATTCTAATGATTCAGATGATGATGATGAGTTATGTGGTCATGATGATGTAGATTTTTATGTTATGAACTATAGAAGGATGTTGATCAGTCACTTAGTCTTGATACTTGGGTAATCTCAGCTACCTAGGATGAGAAGGGGATTCAAAAGCATGATGCCAAGAAGCTCAAAGATTCATGACTTCTTACCATGAAGTTAGAAAAGAAAGAAAAAGAACCCACTTCAAAAAATGATATGCAGGAAAGAGTGGAAGTAGGAATAGAGACATTTGTTGGAAAAAATATTACAAAAGGAACATCAAAATTTTGTGAAAATTTACAACTCACAATGAAGGTTATGTTCATTTGCAAGTTGAAGAATAAAGCAAGTTATTCTAGGAATACACATGAGTCCCAGGTCCTAGCAGAATTTATTATGACTGATGAGACAGTTGTACTTAATTAAGGGGGTTGGATTGCTTGTTTTACATCCATCAGATGGTGCTTGGGTATCTTTTTTGTCATCACTTGGATGAACTCTTTAAAGGTTGATCTAACTAGTGAAGTGACTAAGGAGAAGGCTTGGAGCCTCTTCATCTAGTAGCTCACTCAAATGTTTGGAGAAGTAACAATATTCCTTCATCCTGTAAGTCCTTTCTACTCTCAACAATTGTTTCTTAATATACAGTCTAAATGTGGCTATATTGGTCTTAACCATCAAGGATCATATTTTTATTAGCTTTTCAACAACTATGTATAATAATTTTCTTTTTTGCGTTAGTAGGTGTCCCCTACCATTATAAATAGGTTTTTTTCTACTCTTCATTTTAAATGTGTCTGGTCTCGTTTTTGTTGTCTACATGATCCTTTGAAATTTCTAATCTCAATTCTACTACCCAATGGATAAAGGACTAGTTTCTAGAATTTCATTTTTGGGTTCATTTCTTCATTTTTAGCATTCCTTGTCCCTAGTCAGAGTTAGGTGCTTCCATCAGTTTTACCCCTACTCCCTAAAAATATCCTTCAAAACACTTTGTAAATTAGAGGGATGTGTTCATCAATTTTCTTAAATGAAGTTTTCAAACTTGTGTCAGTTCTTGACTCGGTTTTTGAACCTACATGTTTTCTGATGAGCTTCACTTTGGAACTTCATGAGTCAATTTGAGGGCCTCGAAAGATTGAAAGGAATGTTGTAATCAAAAGAAATAATCGCATGAGCAAAGCGATAGATGTTTGGTAAAACTTTTTGAATTTTTGAAACCTTTTTTGATCCCAACAAGGTTTCAAAACTTCTTTATCTATGCTAGAATTATAAAATAAGTTGTGATTGTTTTCTAAATTGCTTTACATAAAAACTAATAGGAAAATGTGAAATTTCAATTTTATTCTCTACGAAGGCATAAAGGTAGGTTTCCACAACTATGGAGGACCTCGAAACCTTTTCAGAACTTACTTAGAAGCATTTATCCAGTAAATTTGTGGCTGAAACTTGTTTCATTACTGAGGATGAACTTAGAAAAAAAAATGTTTGCAAGAAAAATGTAGCATTCAATACACTATTCCACATGAATATACAATTAAAAGCCACAAACAGTGAAAGTAAAGTTCATTGTATTCAACATAATGAGAAAAAGTCTCCATATTATTGCTTTCAAGGCCAACATGCATTAGAGTAACAGCTTGGTCGATCCTCTCATTACACAACACACAAGAGATACAGATTGTGTCACAAATCAAACCCACACACGGATGAATGTAAAGCCCTCTCAAGGCATCTTCAATATATTGCAAGTATTGTGGGAGAACTAGACACTCAATAGTCCACAAAGCCCATCCAAAAAGGCTAGAAGTGGGTACAATATTGTATAGAAAATGCTCAAGAAAATTGGCATTGTGAACATGCGCTTGTGGTAGGAAGTGCTCACCAATCACCTTACATATGACTTCTTCTGCATCACTGTGGATGAAGTATACCTCCCTTAGTTGATTCAGTACCAACCTACAAAAAACACTACATTCAATTCCTTCTACAACTAAAAAGTCACTCTCCATGACTACTTCACTTGACGAGCTCTACATGCTTGAAGATGTAACTAGCATTGTATAGAATGAATAATGGTGAATTGGATTTATAGATAGATAAGGACAAATTGGCAGAGCTTATTTGAAGAAATTAATGCCAAAGTACATGCAAATTGCTTTAAACTTAATTAATTCAAGTAAGGTGATGTGATGGAGATCTTGTGAATAGGATTCATGCAGTCCTCAACATTTAGATAACTGCACAAAATGATCTAGGTGGCATACAAATAGTCATTGAGAAGTTAAGGTGGTACTAGACATTTTGCACAAAGGAAGGCTATGTTCTTTGCTCGCATTAAGAAATGGTTCATCCTCCTATCTTATCAATCGAGAAATAGGATGTAGTCATAACCAACCCCAAAAACAACAATTAATGAAGGAATTGTCATAATCTGACAGGGTTAGTCAAATTTTGACCAACTTTTATTTGGCTAGGTAGCAGGTAGCATCCAAGAAACAGTTTCAAGAAATCTTAACCATTACAGATGTAAAATTTTAGATATTCAATTGTAATAAGTTGCAAGGGTCCAACATTTTCATCCCTATTGCACTGCGATGCATGAGTGAGAATTGATCTTAATAAAGGATCAAATTTTATAGTTTCAATTCTTTTTTTTAATGTTATTGTCTGCGTGCAACTTAATTTTTAATTAAATGTTAATGTTTGTGAGAATGTCTATGAGCTTTGACAAGCATTTGAATATACCTTTCCTTTAAGAATGTGTTGTTTAGTGATATTTAGCTCATTTATTTATAGTAGATGGTTAGAATTGTACTGATTTGAGTCGGAAAGTGTTAGTAATTTGATCTTTGAGTCACAATACTGATCAATTTCCAGTCCGTTTATTTCATCAGTGATTTAACTTTAAGCATTTTCTTTCACACTTGTATCACGACTATGAGAAAGTGTTAGTTTTCCTTTTATGTTTTCTAGTTAAAAAAGCATACCCTGAGTTCATATATATTCAAAAAAATAAAAAAATATATTAGAAGAGGGAGTTGCACCTCAATCTAAATTTAGAGGAAGATTACCAATCCAATGGTAATCTCTCCAACTGTTGTGAGTTGATTTTGTCCTTCTTGGGCATTGTAGAGTCATTTGTATTCATTTTTGAAAAGAAAAAATCCATTCAGTAATAAGTCCAAAGTACGATCTCCTCTCTAATCTCCTCTCATGGTGCCACTTGGCACCATCCTATGAATTGAGTGATCAAATTTCATCCTAACCATTGATCTCTTGATCAAATCTTGACCCTTTATCTTGAATCCACTCAACCTATACATCATAACACATCCATTTTTTAGAAACCCACTCATTCATCATTAGAGTGCCCTTATGCTGTCGATATTTTGAGTGAGTACACATTGTATCAAATATCATCAAAAAATCTACACAATGAAAGGTTTAGCATAGTTTGATTTCATTAAATTCTATGCATGTTTAACTCTTCTTACCCTAATGTGATTGTTTGCTTGTTATTGTGGTTGTTTAGTTTTATTACTTAAATCATTCACTTGAACACATTTTCACATACACAATTACTATATAGGTTTATTTTAACCATTAGTACTACAAAAATTATGGAAAACATGAGCATGGATCTCATTTTTGGGTTGCCAAGAACTCAACAAGATTATGACTCTACCTTCATTCAAATCACATTCTATATTCTCAAACAATGTTATTGATTAAACAAATATACTTACATTTCTAACATATACTTACCATTAGAGATAAGAAAAAATGGTGACCTATCTTTCTTTTGTACATTAATACTATCGTATGCTAAACAAATATCTCTATAATCCGTTGGGTTGAAATTCATACCAATGAAACACTTTCTCAATATATGAAGGAAGTATCTAGATCATATTGAGAAACTATGGTTAATTAATCACCAATATTGAATAAGAGCATAAACTTAATGCTCAATCTTCATTGTTTTGGAACATCGTTGGAAGTATTTCTACTATTTTTTTTTATATTGCATATAATACATTTTTTAGGATCTTATAAAAAAGATTATTTTGATATTTTATTTATTGTAAATAAAGTCATTATGATTAAAATTTTTGATCATATCCTTGATGAGACTATGAGCTATATCATCCATATTGTGCACTATTGTTTGAGATACTCAAATATGATCATTAATATATAATTTCCATACATAAGACTATTACTATACTTATTTTCTTGTTATAATAATTTATTAAAAAAAATCTAAAAGAAGTTAATATACAAACTTTAATGATATCTAACGATCTAATTAGATGTATATGGAGATGATCTAATGCCAAACAAACAATGCAAAACTCATTCTATATGACCCAAAATGTGATTCAATAATGATAGCGTGGGAAGGCATGACACACTGTCCATATTAAAAGATTAAATTGACCTACATACTTTAACGCACTCCAAATTTGGATTCCATGGAATTTTGGGTGAGTAGGTGAAGATTTTGTTCAAGTGTAGTGGAAAG